>BQNB010008197.1:0-90908 GCA_026074375.1 Tanacetum coccineum
GAATTGTCCAAGGGATATTTGGGGATTTCCTTAATTTCTCTATAAGTATATTATTTTATATGTATGTAAAACTGCGATCATAACGTTATCTAAAACAAATAACATATATTAATTTTATATCTTGTTGGAGCGGAAGCTACCACTAAAATACAAAAATGAATTAAAAATAAGACATTAAAAAGTGATTCCAAACCGACTACACTACTATATCCGATCAGTTAAGTTGATATGCGTAAAATTAATATGAGAACACATTATGTAATATTCATATAGTGATGAGGTATGGTCTCCTCCGGATGCTTTGGGGGAGACAATCACTATTAACTCCTAATATTCCTAAGGCAAAACTACTCTATGTTGGAGCGGTCCACTGGAATAGCTGGGATGACGAAGGCCACCTCAGGTCCAGAGGTAATAACTAAGGAGTAGTGTCTCCTCAGGAGGTAAGTTAGTAGCTAGTCCCCTCAGATGGCAAGGAGCAGCCAGTCAGGAGTAGCTAGTCCCCTCAGGAGGCAATGAGTAGCCAGTCAGGAGTAGCTAGTCCCCTCAGGAGGCAAGGAGCAGCCAGTCAGGAGTAGCTAGTCCTCTCAGGAGGCAAAGAGCAGCCAGTCAGGAGTAGCTAGTCCCCTCAGGAGGCAATGAGCAGCCAGTCAGGAGTAGCTAGTCCCGTCAGAATGCAAGGAGCAGCCAGTCAGGAGTAGCTAGTCCCCTCAGTAGGCAAGGAGCAGCACTGTCTCCATCGGAGCTAGTACACTGATGACTGATGTACGATGTACGAATGTCACAGACGTCTGGTCCACAACCAGTACTTGGAGCATGAAAACAACTTTGACCCCGAGGACAAAGTCTGATACATGCCAGCGACTTATACACTGCCTCTAGAAGACAACTTAGACATACAAGACAAAGTCTGATACATGCCAGTGACTGACGTGCTGCCTCTAGAAGACAACTTAGCTCCCACAATGCTCTTGTCTTGGAGCTAAGCCCATGTAGTATATAATGAACTCTTCACACACATGAACAAGGGAAGTTACACACACATACTTTCCTTTACTCTCTCTAGTTTCTCTCACTAGAACTCATACCAAGCATATACTTATTCTCGCGCCGGAGCTTGGTATCGGATTAAAACCCCGGGACGAGCTAACGGTGTCTTGTCTTATTTCAGCTCAGGGCCGAAGGAGATGCTCTAATATCCAAAGGACCATCAGTTGAATCACACTTATGAGGACTTACTCACTCAGCTCTAGGACGAAGGGGATGTTCCAACTTCCGAAGTACTAGCTGCTGAAGCACACTTATAAAGTCTAAGCATCCTTACGGGAATTTGCTTAAACATTGGCGCAATCCGTGGGACCCGTTATTTCAAACATTTTGCGCCTATTTCCTGTGGGATCTCGTTATATTAACTCTCCTCTAGCACTCTATCACTCATTTTTTCACTCTACTGATTTTGCACAGGGACGATTCGGTTATGTTGTAGGCGGGTTCTGCTTTCCCGAGAAGATGGTTTGGTGGGTCCCCCCAGTTTTGGTCCCCGAGACCAAGGACAAACAGAAGGGTGCAATTAATACCTTTTCCTATGGTATATAATAATGGTCAACGCAATGGACATACTCATTCACACCACTGCTTGTCTAGCCTAGGAGAAACCTTCTTTCTCTTCTTTTTCCCTGTACATAAAGATAAACAATAAAAGTTAATGTGGCTTGTTCGAGACAAAAAGTTACTTCCATCATCGCCACATATTCGCCACCCCTCTTCTTTTTTAGTTAAGGGGCTCGTTCGGGTTTAATGGGCTCGTCCGAATACGCCATAACGATCGGGGATACGGGTTCGTTCAGTATACCTCCGTTTATCTTCTATTCTAGTCTCAGATCTGTAAGTGCTCTATCTTTTGTTTTCATGCGCAGTTAATTGCCAGTAGATATTTAGTTAGAGGCAAACACTGTATAGATACATCTTAGTATCACATACAGAACATCATTACAACATTGTATTTTTAAGAGGTGCAGATATGTGTTTTTATATATGTGATAAAACATTTTTTTAGGAAAATTTTACACATTAGTAAACATGTAAAAGTTATAAGACATGCATGTTGATTTATCAAGAGATGTTCAGTATCCACACTAAACTTAAACACTTGACTGAATTCAAGGATGCTAACCATAGTTTGGACATCAATGCTAGTATATGACTGCTTTAAGAAATTTTTTAATGCAATGCATAGAAAAGGATGATACAGTAGATTTCAACATTTTTTTTCAATTCACGATTAATGCACAAGAATGATATAATTTGTTTGTCCATAGAATTGTGATTTGCGAAACATTGGAAAGGGATTTCATTTCTAACAACGTATCATTGTGTATTAAAAAAAAATTTAATGCACAAGAATGATATATTTTGTTTTCCTTATTGTGCGAAACATTGGAAAGGGATTTCTACGTATCATTGTGTAGTTAAACCCACATCCTTACAAATGATGTAAAATACTATATTTAAGAGTACAAAATTCCTTTTTCTCATAAAGCAGAAGTCTGGCTCATGATAGAAAATAGTGATAGAGACTCCTAAAGTAAATGCTAGCTTACTTTCGCATTACTACGCACTACGGGCCTTACGTGTACTTTTATTAGAAAGATGGTTAAGGGATTCACGTTCAAACTTGCTAGTTGCCACACTTGACACGTTTTGTATAATTGACTTGCTAGAAGACCCTTTTTTTCTATTGGGCCACCTCATTCATGCCTACATTTTTAAATGACGAAATTGGGAGTATCTCCTTCGGAGCACCTCCTTCGGGGTATTTCGTTTAAACCTTTGGTCTCAAATAGCCATGTCTCTAATGGCTATAGTGTATTATATAAATAAAATAAAATAAACCGTATAAACAGGCCTTGTTACTGTGTTCCAACCTTGGTCTATAGGCTAATTCTTCCAGCCATGTTTATTATAGCTTCGTTTACATAACCTCCAAAGGTGAGTTCTAACTTCAAAATTTGTTGATGAGTGGGCTCCGGTCGACCCTCATAAAACATTACATAAGTTTCTAACACGAATTGTTAACTTCGTTTCTAAATCGTGATTATGGATTTTTGAGCTTTGATAATTTCACACTTATATACCCTGTTGCTCGCATTGTCATGCTTGGTTCACTGATACTTTGATACTCTTATAATTTGTTTCCGTTTGCCAACCCATGACTTCGATGGAAACATTGAGTCATGACTCCGATGGAGACATTGACTCACGACTCCATGGAGACATTGACTCATGACTCCGATGGAGACATCGTCTCATGACTCCGATGGAAACATTGAGTCATGACTCCGATGGATATATTGTCTCATGACTCCGACGGAGACATTGACTCATGACTCCGACGGAGACATCGTCTCATGACTCCGACGGAAACATCATCTCGTGACTCCGATGGAAACATTTTATGACTCCGATGGAAACCTTGTGTCATGACTCCCATCGAAACATTGTGTCATGATGCCGATCAAAACCTTGGGTTGTGACTCCGGTCTAAACTTTGTGTTGTAATTCCGGTCGAAACCCTCAGGTTGCGATTTATAGGATTCACGTAGAATCCCTAAGGGCGAGTGATCCTCGAAGCTTCAAAAATATAAGATAACTCCAGTATTAGACTATTAAGCTTGGGCACTTTGGGTGTTAACATTTTAAACAATGATAATGCTAGCTGGTATTGAAGCTCCGGAAGATAAAAAAAATAATAAGTAACAATTTTAAATACCAATAACAGTGTATCACTAGTGAGTATGAGAATCTTAAGTGATTAATGAGCTAGTGAGTTGTATATATAGCTCTGTAACATCTAGCTTACGTGAGATAGAGACGTGTTCGAGGTCATGGACTAGCTCACTTGTAATCAAGACATAAAAAACAAGTCTGTATACTTGAACAAATGCATGCATGGTGTAATGGTTGCTTTAGTTTATTCTTCTTATACAGTTTTATAATTTATAATAAAATGGTATTCTCATGGTCATATGTTGAGAACTAGCTATCATTTTTTACTTAATCACGTAAAGTAGTTATAAATTACCCCACTCGTAATCAAGAAATGATTATAAATAAAATAATAAAAAAATATGCATACATAAAGTATAACTTAAATATAAATGATATTACGGGTATGATCCGTATGGAGCTAGTACGTAAAGGAACGAGAGTACGCATTTAGTACTCTATACACGATAAGCCTCCATGTCAATGTACCTTCGGAACCATCCTCTAGTCATGGGCATATGAATATCTTACTCCACTCTCTAGGAGAGAAAGCTCATAACAACCAGCAAACTCCAACCCTTAGCCCTACCTCGCAACCCTTAGCCCTGTGGTTTTCCATGAGTAGTTGGTGTGAATCGCACCAATAGCTCCTATATCATGACCACACTCAGTCTCATAAGCGCTTGTCATGGAACAACACGCTGCAGATCTCATCCTTCTAATAAAATGAATTAGAAGCTACGTGTTTTCTTCTTCGAGTAGTCTTCACCACCAAAGGCATTAGACCTTCGGACACTTCATCACCAGAGGGCATTAGAGCCTTCGAAAGAGGAGATAGAGTCCTTTCGCGTCTTCTTTCCAAATTGGGATGACCGACTATCCCTGGCCCAAGGACTATTGTCCTTTTTCTTAAATGGACGGAGGAAGCAAGCCACTGGAACAAAATCTTGTTTCAATTTTTGTGGTATGACACTCATTAACACAAAACAATCAAATAACTTAGGATGGCTTCGCTACACTCCGTACGAAAAGCGGTAAACACCCTACTAAAGCGTTCTTCATAAGGTGAACATAGGTACTATTAGAGTGGTATAGGCAGCAGCAACCTTTGCGAATTGACTCCGCAACATAAGGCCAGGAATACACCACCTTTCCTTTCGCGCGTATAGGCTACCAGATGACAAGCTACCTCATAGCTGAATGTACATACACATAACACAATTCAAAGAGTTGGAAATTTAAGCAACTCAAGTGACTAAGTCCATGAGCAATCACAAACGGACAGAGCAATGTGGAGGCTTGCACTCCCAGACCTGATAATCAAAAAAAATATGTGGTTCAGTACTGTACAAAAGGACACTTCGATGGAGTGAATAATTAATATTCACATTTGTTCAAGATAAACACCAAAACAACAGATCCTCTGAATCGGCGATAAAATCCCGTTCAAAACGTAATCTTAATGATTGATCAAGCTCTATCTATGAAACCTCACACACACAACTAATGCAGAAAGAGCCCCAGTTCACGGAAACACGAGGATAACCGAGAGGAACTGCAAACTGCGCGCCCATTGTTTCTACGCTGACGTTCATGAAAGTCAACCATTGAACATCAAAGGTAACTGAAGGGTGGTCGGTTTAACACGACGGATTGAAAAAGAAGGAGTCAGTCCATTTACAATATCAGGGTTGTGCTAAATATTTAAAAAATCAGGTTAATTTTAACCATCAGCACTCTGGTTTAGGGTGCTGCTTTGACTTGTGAAAACGGTCTGATAAAACTTAGGACCTAAAAGCATATGCATATTCAATGACTTGGGAAGTACTCAAGAAGAAAATGACGGACAAGTATTGTCCGCAGGGTGAAATCAAGAAACTAGAAATCGAGTTGTGGAACCTAAAGGTCAAAGGGAACGATGTTCCAACATACACTGAACGTTTCCAAGAGCTAACCCTGATATGTACCAAGTTTGTTGCTAATGAAACTGAGAAGGTTGACAAGTACATCAGTGGACTTCCTGATAACATTTATGGAAATGTCAAGTCTGCCAGACCCAAGACGTTGGATGAGACTATTGAGTTGGCCAACGACTTGATGGATCAGAAACTCCGCACCTACGCGGAAAGGCAGACTGACAACAAAAGGAAGGCTGATGATTCATCCAGAAACAACCATGGTCACCAACAACAACCCTTCAAGAGGCAGAATGTCGCCAAGGTCTACAATATGGGGACAGGTGAAAAGAAGCCGTATGGGGGATCTTTGCCCAAGTGCACCAAGTGCCATTTTCATCACAATGGCCCGTGTACTCAGAAATGCCACAAATGTAACAAGGTAGGGCACTTTGCCCGTGACTGCAGGAGTTCTGGCAACACTAATGTTGCTAATACTCAGAAGGGCAATGGGACAAATCCCAAGGGGAATGGTTGTTTTGAATGTGGAGCTCCAGGACATTTCAAGAGAGATTGTCCAAAGTTGAAGAATAAGGATGGGGGAAATGGGAGTGCACAAGGCTGGGTGTATGCAGTTGGGAATGCAGAGAAGAAAGGGAATGCATCAAGGGACCCGGACTCCAATGTCGTCACAGGTACGTTCCTCTTAAACAACCGCTATGCATCTATCTTATTTGACACTGGTGCCAATAGAAGCTTTATATCTTTTGTGTTTAGTTACCTGATTGACATCGTCTAAACTTCATTAAAAAATAATTATGATGTGGAATTAGCTGACGGGAAAATAGTCAAGGTAGACACTATTATGCGGGGTTGCACTTTAAATTTCTTAAACCATCCGTTCAACATAGATCTAATGCTCGTAGAACTGGGTAGTTTCAACGTTATTATCGGCATGGATTGGTTAAGAAGGTGTCACGCCGTGATCGTGTGTGATGAGAAACTTGTTAGAATCCCCTATGGGAATGAAACCTTGATTTTCGTGGTAACGAAAGTAACGACGGGAGAGAATCTTGGTAGGCCATTATCTCATGTTCAAAGGCTCAAGAGTACATGGCAAAAGGATGTCAGATCTTTTTGGCACAGATATCCGCCAAGAAAGAAGAGGACAAGTCGGAAGGAAAGCAACTTAAGGATGTACCAATCGTCTGAGATTTTCCTGAAGTGTTTCCTGAGGACTTGCCGGGTCTTCCTTCGGCTCGACCAGTGGAATTCCAGATCGACCTAATTCCAGGAGCCGCGCCCGTAGCTCGAGCACCGTATCGATTGGCACCGTCTGAAATGAAGGAATTGTCGGAACAACTGCAAGAGCTTTCTGACAAAGGCTTCATAAGACCCAGTTCCTCACCTTGGGGAGCCCCAGTCTTGTTTGTCAAAAAGAAGGATGGGTCATTCAGGATGTGCATTGACTACTGTGAGTTAAATAAGCTGACAGTGAAGAATCGTTATCCACTCCCAAGGATCGACAATTTATTTGATCAACTCCAGGGATCCAGTATTTATTCGAAGATAGATTTGAGATCGGGTTATCACCAGCTTAGAGTACGAGAGCAAGATATTCCAAAGACGGCATTCCGAACTCGGTATGGTCATTACGAGTTTCAGGTCATGCCATTCGGGCTAACAAACGCACCTGCGGTATTCATGGACCTCATGAACCGAGTGTGCAAGCCCTACTTGGATAAGTTCGTAATTGTCTTCATCGATGACATACTTATTTATTCAAAGGACAAGAAAGAGCACGAAGAACATCTTAAGGCAATTTTGGAATTGCTTAAGAAGGAGAAGTTGTATGCCAAGTTTTCAAAATGTGAATTTTGGATTCCGAAGGTACAATTTCTCGGTCACGTCATTGATAGCAGAGGTATTCATGTGGATCCAGCCAAGATAGAATCTATCAAAGATTGGGCATCTCCTAAGACACCGACGAAGATCCGCCAATTTTTAGGTCTTGCTGGTTACTATCGAAGGTTTATTGAAGGATTTTCAAAGATTGCTAAATCAATGACGAAGCTTACTCAGAAGGGAATCAAATTTGATTGGGGAGAAAAGGAAGAAAATGTTTTTCAGTTAATAAAAGAGAAGTTGTGTAGTGTGCCAATTCTGGCTTTACCTGAAGGAAGTGAAGACTTTTTGGTCTATTGTGATGCTTCACACAAGGGTTTGGGTGCTGTATTGATGCAGAGAGAGAAAGTGATTGCCTATGCTTCTTGACAACTAAAAATTCATGAGAAGAACTACACCACTCATGATTTAGAACTTGGATCGGTGGTGTTTGCTCTAAAGATATGGAGACATTATCTATATGGAACCAAATGCACCGTGTTCACCGACCATAAAAGTCTACAACACATTCTTAACCAAAAGGAGCTTCACATGAGGCAGCGCCGCTGGCTAGAATTGCTGAGTGATTACGATTGTGACATTCGTTATCATTCGGGGAAGGCAAACGTAGTGGCCGATGCATTGAGCCGTAAGGAACAGATTGAGCCATTGCGGGTTCGAGCCTTAGTTATGACTATTGGCTTGGATCTTCCCAAACAAATACTAGAAGCTCAGATCGAAGCCCTAAAACCAGAGAATCTTGAGAATGAAGATGTAGGCGGTATGATCAGAAAGGATATACCCAAGGAAAAGTTGGAACCACGCGCCGATGGAGTTTTATGTTTAAACGGTAGGAGTTGGTTACCTTGCTATGGCGACTTAAGATCCGTGATTATGCACGAATCCCACAAGTCAAAATATTCTATCCATCTTGGTTCTGACAAGATGTACGAAGACATGAAGAAGCTATATTGGTGGCCCAATATGAGAGCTGACATCGACATATGTTAGAAAGTTCTTGACATATGCAAAGGTCAAGGCCGGACATCAAAGGCCATCGAGATTGTTAGTACAACCAGCAATACACGAGTGGAAGTGGGATAATATCATGATGGATTTTATCACCAAGCTTCCTAAGTCTTTACAAGGTTTTGACACCATTTGGGTGATTGTGGATCGACTCACAAAGTATGCTCACTTCTTATCGATAAGGGAAAATGATCCATTAGACAAGTTGGCAAGGTTGTACCTTAACAGGATAGTAGTAAGACACGGAATACCTGTTTCAATCATCTGTGATCGTGATGGGAGGTTCACATCAAACTTCTGGAAATCATTTCAAAAAGCTTTGGGTGCAGAACTGAGTATGAGCACCGCGTATCATCCGGAAACTGATGGACAGAGCTAGAGGACTATTCAAACTCTTAAGGACATACTACGTGCTTGCGTGATCGATTTTGGAAAGGGCTGGGTTAAGCATCTGCCATTAGCCGAATTTTCGTATAACAACAGTTATCATGCTAGCATAAAGGCCGCACCTTATGAGGCACTTTATGGCCAAAAATGTCGATCACCTGTGTGATGGGCTGAAGTTAGAGAAGCTCAACTTACTGGTCCAGAAATGATCCAAGAAACAATGGTTTAGATCGTCTTGATCAAGAAGAGAATTCAAGCTGCTCAGGATCGACAACAGAGCTACGCTGATTTGAAGTGAAAGCCGATGGGGTTTGAAGTTGAGGATATGGTTATGCTCAAGGTGTCACCTTGGAAAGGGGTTGTACGATTCGGTAAGCGGGGTAAGTTGAACCCGAGATATGTCAGACCTTTCAAGGTGTTAGCCAAAGTTGGGAAAGTTGCCTACATGCTGGAACTTTCTCAAGAGTTGAGCAGAGTTCACCATACTTTCCATGTGTCTAACCTGAAGAAATATTACGCTTCCGAACCATTAGTCATGCCGTTGGAAGGAATTCACGTTGGTGATAAGCTCTAATTTGTGGAAGAGCCTGTAAAAATTATAGAACGAGAGATCAAGCGATTAAAGCAAAGCCGGATACAATTGGTTAAGGTTCGCTGGAACTCTAGGAGAGGTCCTGAGTTCACCTGGGAATGTGAAGATTCGTTCAAACAGAAATACCCACAGCTTTTCACAAACCGGGCTTCGTCATCCACTACACGGTCTTAAGCTTTGAAGATAAAGCTCTTTTAACGGGTGGAGACTGTAACATTTCTTAATTTCAGGTCATTTTACAACTCTATTATTCTTCACTAATTATTTTAGTCCGATACGCGTTTACTTTTAATTTAACTTTTAAGCTAAATCACGTAGACTAGAAATAATCATTTAACGTAAACGGCCACCAAATAAACTAAGGTTTACATTAAGCGAGTGTTAAGTAATTATTAGGAAGATAATTATTGACTTTGCGCGTTTTAAGTTTATTGGTCACGTAAAAGGCTTACGTTTCGCAATAAAATACATTTAGACACACCTCAGAAATACCTAGACATACCTAGACTCACACCAATGCCCATTTTTAATCCTTAAAACACAAAATTTATTAAATTCTTATGTTACAAACCCATTTGGGCTGAATATGGGACATAAGCCAACTAACAAATCTTGTTTTTATCTATAAGGTACATGTACAACATAAGGTTAATTAAACCTTGTACTTAATGTTCCCTAATTAACTAAATGCATAATGGTTAATAACCATTTGACCTCTTTTGGCCTCTTGATACCCGCGGCCAAGATCAATCCTACATACAAAACCATAAGATTTCAAAATCTTGGAAAATCTTGTACAAATATTATGTAATTAAGAGATGTACTTGGGTGGTTTAGCAAGATACCGTGTGTGATTAACTAGAAATCCCAAAAACCACCACTTAGGGCTCGTTTTTGGTTAAACAAGAACTAGAGAAAGCTAACTAGCTCATAAGCCTATATATAATAAATACTCATGTACATTCACCTTAAACACTTCTTGCAACTCACAAAACACTCAAACAACTAAGTCATATTATTGTATCTCTTGTTCGGGTCACAAACCGTAAACAAACACTTCCATTAAATCATTCGAACCCACAAACACTACTAGGATTGTCATACGAGTGCACAAGGGGAATACACGAGCCAATATTGGGTTAATTAGTAAGCTTTTAAGCTTAGGGTCAACCTACATTTGGGTATAACACGTCGGGTTGTCATTCTACGCGCTACACGACACATTCGAGACTCTAGGACTCTTGTAAGTCGCATTTGAGCTTGTACATTTTGTATTATAAAGATTTATTTGATTTCTAGTCGTATAGGTCACGTTAAAATGTGACTAGTAAATCTATATGGGCGTAAACACGCATGGTTCAACCCATGCATGGCTCACGTACATATAAGTACATTATATCATCATTGTGTGGTGCTAGAAAGATGCCAACCTAAATGAAAACTCAACTTAACAAGGCTAGGGCTCAAATGCCTTCTTTAAAAATGAATTGCACGAAATCAAAACGTAAACTTTACATGAAACCTTAATGGCGAGGCTTAGGAAGGAGTGCACTAGCTTAGTTAACGCTTGCATGTGTTAAACATAAACCATAGGAAGAACTAATAAGCTTAACGTGTTCGGCTTATGAGTTATCACCACAAACCCGAGCCATGAGTACCCACAATGGACACATACGTCCATTGTTAGGCTGAAAGCCTACAAGAGGGTCAACGTGGCTTATGGCTTAGCTTATTTCAGACTAAGTGCTTAAAACAAGAACTTGAGGGCTTACCAAACCCTAACGAAACCTTATAAAAACCTTAATAAACTAAACGGACCCTAAATGAGCCTATTGGGCCCGACAGCCCACGTACAAACCAAACGGACCCAACAGCCCGTTAGTGAGGAACCATGGCTTATTATTAAGCTCCTTTGAGCTTATAGAGGGGTTAGGAAGCTTATTAAACTCGTTGACTAGTTAAACGCAAAGGGAAACCCTTAACGGGCTACTAATGGGCTCGTTAAACCAAACCAGGCCCAACAGGCCATACCGTGAAGACTTCAGCTTATTAATAAGCTCCACGAGCTTATTAAGGAGCCTAGTGTGCTTAATAAACCTACATGGACCTTGATATACCCTAGAAACTTAACCGGACCCTTAATGGGCTTAGTAGCCCATCACCGTGACCAAACGAAGCTCATAAGCCACAAATAAGCTTAGGCAGCTTATTTGCAAGCTTAAACAGCTTATGGGACATATAATACCCTTAGAAAGAGCTAATGGACCTTAAAGGAGTAAACCTAAAGGCTTAAAATGCCTAACGGGTTCGTAATGGGCCTAAAACCCAATTACCAAGGCTTAATAGCTTATTGAACAAGCCACATAATAAAAACAGCTTAAACAGATCCTATGAGTGCTTATTGAGATAAGAAAATAAGTTAGATCATATGAGAAACCCAAAGGGACCTTTTAAAAACATTTCGGGTTAAGATTGATGGGCTAACGAGCCCAACAAGCTCGAATAAGCTTAAATAAGCTCACCCGAGCTTATATTTTAGCCAAACAGTCTCACATAAGCTTATATAAGCCAAATGAGTACTTATGTGCTTTTTGAATCTTAAATGGACCATACATTAGCTTAATGGACTTTTACGAGTCCAATAAGGCCCAGTAAGATAAATTAAGCTCATTCGAGTTTATTTATAAGCTGACCCATTTTATATGGCTTATTGAAGTCCATAAAAAAACTAAATGCAACTTGCTAGAACTTAATTGGACTTAAACTGTGACTTTTTCAAGTTAAGGGACTAAAAGTGCAAACTTGTAAACTTGGGGGTTAAAACTGTCAAAACTATTTTCTATAAATTCTAGGGGCTGTTTTGATATTTTTGAAACTTAAGGGGCTATTTGAAACATATAAGGACTTAAAGTGTAAATTGTTGTAAAGCTAAAGGACTAAAGGTGTAATTATGGAAACCTAGGGGTTTAAAGTGTAAATGTTATAATTTCATAAACATAGGGACTATTTTTGTAAATATAGGAAACCTAAGGGTACTTCATGAACGAAAGTGATTTTATCAATACTTAACATATTAGACGAGTTATATTCGGATATTATACAAGTTAAACCATGAATTAATAAATATTGTTAGCCTTAAAATATGGTGACAAACACGGAATTACATTTGTTTAATTATAGCGTGACACATAGGGACTAATAATGACAAGCTACGATAGTTGTGTGTCACTAGAACTATAAATACCCCCTCCATACTTCCATAGAGGGGTGAAGTTCACATATGTAAAAGTGTGTGGGTGTGTGTCTTCTCTCTAGCACATACATCTTCCCATCTCTTTATTCCTTTATCTCTAATAATATGGCTACACATTTATTTCACTTTATCCAACCTCTAGATCAGTTTTAATCCTTGTTCTTGTATGTCATTTATTATCTACAATTGGCATCAGAGCTGTAGGGGTGTATTATATAATTTGTTTGTTGTCTCGTTACTGTTTATCCACTGTTCATGTTACTGTTCATGCGTTGTTCACGTAATGTTCATCTACTGTTCTGGTTACTGTTCATTTGCTATTTTTTCAGTTTCTTTTTTGTGGTACAAGTGTTCTTCTTCTCCTGAGAATCAACCACGAAATAACAGTGGGGATGTTACTTATTGTTGTTGTTTATACTTTTTCTTGGTGCTTAGAAGACAAGAAATAGATTTGGGTTCATATTGCTTCTTGGTTGCGTTTTGATGAAAAAAAAACCAGATCTGGTTTTTTTTAAGTAAAAAAGTACAAAAGTACAAAACTTACAGTTGCGTTTTGACTTATGTAAAGGCTGCGTTTTGGTCTCTTGCGTTTTGGCAGGTTGCATTTTGTCAAGATTTGATGGCGTTTTGTTGGAAACTTGCGTTTTAAAAGCGATTGAAGACCTTTTTTTGCAAGAAAGTACAAACGTCATGCTGCCTGCGTTTTTTCTCTGTTGCGTTTTGTCTCAAAGATTTAAGCTTGCGTTTTATCTTGAAACCTTGCGGTTTGCCCCCAAGAACCAAACTGAGTCAACTCGGTTATTACCGAGTTGACCCGGTCAACTCATTGAGTCTTGGTCAAGAACAACAATGTATAACGACTGACATAATAACTTAACCAAATCCATTTTGACAAATACAACAACAACATCAATACTAACTTCATTAACAGCAACAAATCAACCACAACCCACTTCATAAACAGCCATAAGAAACCACCACAACAGCTTCTTCGTCACATTTCAATCAATACAAATCCAAACCCAAGTCTAATTCTAAACCTCTCCGTCACAAACATCATCCCACAACATCAACTCCATCATCTACTACATCAAGACTCGAATAAAAAAAATCAAATACAAAGATCTCTGCTTCGTTCAACATTCTTACAAATCTTCATGATTTTTTTTCTCGTTGAACATAAACTATTCATCATTGATCTATCAAGGGTTAAAACCCTCATTTAATTTTCGAATATAAAGAGTGAGTTTTAACAAATCTGTTAAACTCATTCCTTGGTTCGATTGACACTCTCAACAAATTAAAAACCCTACCTGAGACCATAAGAATGATCTTGAAGCTGAATATCTTCAAATGTCATTCGTGAATTTTTGTGGTGATATGCTACATACGCTGCAAAGATCTGAAGGGACATGATTCCTTTCGTTATGGCTGCGTAGATTTTATCTGTTCTTGGAGTTGTATGGATTGATATGTATGGGAACAGGTCGATCTATTTTTCTTGATGCCTATGGTTTTATTTGTGATTGATCGTAGATGTTAGCTTGGTTTAGATGGTTTTGATCTGAGTTTTGGGTTTGACTGCTTATGGAGAAGTGATGGAGGGAAATTGATGAGGGGGATGGTGTCTGTATTTTTGTTGAGAGAATATAAGAAAAAGAGAGGCGGTTGAGATTATGTTAGGGTTAGTGGTTATTTGTGAGAGAAATATTAGGGATTAAGTAACATTATAAATCCCTAAATCTCTATTGGGCTGGTGGTTTATGGTACCCGGGTTCCTAACAAAATAGGCCAAATTTTAATTGGTGTAATATTATTAATTAGGCCGAATAACAAAACACTTTCATGACAAGTTGGACTAGATGTTTTTTTTCGTTGACGACATTCAAAAACAACATTTGTCTAGTTTAACGACATTCTTGAACAAACAAACAACAAACATGATACATGACGCTAAAAAGATCCTAAAAAGATTCATTTAAATGACAAATGGCTAGATATTCGGATTACGATGACAAGTGATCACAGAGTTGATTTGGTATCCCTTATTTGAGCTTGAAGTTAGATTTTACGAAGGCGTCTACTTATTTTCATATCGAGACTTTCTTCTTTCTTTCTATCGATTGATTGGAGCTTGCTTGCAACCGTATACAAACTTATGTTTAGACTTGATTATCTAGTTACCAGAAGTCAGGGGTGGTTGGTTACAGACCTGGTTAACTATCACTTAAAGGAGTTAATTGTTAGTACGCAGTGTCACACGCAGAAGAACGATGTGGGATAATTTCAAAGAGGTGTTGTACTTCTTATACTTTTTTGGTTGGGTATAGAGTACTTATAGATTTAATCTTGCACCGTTCTTCAATCAACAATAGTGCAAGCTTAAGTAACAAATTTGGGGGATTTTACTTCATTTTCAAGTTTGGTATATCAGGTTTACTTCACCAAGTGATCTCAAAATAGCCGACAGTATACGAGCGTTAGTTAAAGTTAGCCAGAGAATTTAAAGGGTTGAGCATGTATTAGCACTCTCAAAAGGGTATTGTGTTGCTAATTCCAAGACAAAGATACTTCACATCTAAGCAAAATCTTCAAAGTTCTTCGAGGACATTCATTCATCAAGGACCCTTGTTTATTCCAAGTGTTCTTGATTTTGCTTCATCTCCTCTACGTTTCTGAAGACAAGAGGTAATGGTTCGTTTGGGATTCAAGATTTGTGGCTTAGACAAGAACTTCTGAGTTTATGGGCGTACACAGACATGATGCTTTCGAGAAGTTCGCATACATCATGGGGGGGAAAATGTGTACATCCGGGACTTAGTTGACTTTGATGTTACCGTGTCAACTTCCAGGGGGAAGTAGTGTAGACTACTTTACTTAGTATGGTTTATGAAGTATTCTGCATACGTGAGAAGAATTGTTGCTGATTTCTCGCATGCACCCCCGAACGAATATTCACCAAGCCCTAATGACAAGAAGCAGGAGTATTTGGTGTGGTTTGACTTCTACAAATTTCCGCTGTGCACGTCAATGACAAGTAGAAGATTGTTCATGCTACATCAAAGTTTCAGAATCTGCTTAAGATAGGGATGTTGGTTTGGGGGGAAGCTGATTCAGAAACTTCGCCAAAAAGGAGTCTATGAAGAAAGCTTTTCAAGACATGCTGCATGAATTAGGGGGAAGTTAATCCAACTCATGCATACTACAATGGTTCCAGAACAAGTAAAGACAATGAAGATCCAAGCTGGAATACAAGTTTCAAGACCAAGAGAACTCACAAGACAACTTCAGCTTTGGAAGCGCTTTGGAAGACTTTATTTAATTGTATTTGTACTTGTTAGGAACATTTTAAGTAATTCCGTATATGTCCACATATTGGGGGAAGATTTTTAGCCTTAAAATATGGTGACAAACAAGGAATTACATTAGTTTATTTATAGCGTGACACAGAGGGACTAATAATGACAAGCTACGATAGTTGTGTGTCACTAGGACTATAAATACCCCCTCCATACTTCCATGGAGGGGTGAAGCTCACTTTTGTAAAAGTGTCTGTGTGTGTTTTCTCTCAAGCACACACACCTCTTCCCATTTCATCTCTTTTTCTCTCTAATAAACATGGATCAATTTCTTTTCCATTTTACCATACCTCCGGATCTCGTGTTATAAGGGTGAATCATGATAACACCAATGTTTATTCTTTCCCGCATATTAGGAGTGTCTTATGTTTTAATTCTTTATTGTTTGTTTTATTATGTTTGAATCAATTCCCGACCTCCGGATCTTGTTTTTCCTAGTGTTTCTTATGGTTAACAATAAGAAGATCAATAGCACAAAACATACTTCATACCTCTTCTCAATGGCTTCCATGAGCAATTTTGCATCTTTATACGAATGGAACTTCAGTTGATCCTTATTTGGGAGTGCCATCAATAGTGTTCCTTGACTCGCGTATTCTTATTCCTTTTTATATATAGATAAATATAAATAAATATAAATATATAACATGGATCAACAATCCACAAATAATGAAACGGCATATGTCAGTAGTATAGAATATTCTGGGTCAATTTGTCCCAACGATGGCTTGAATGGATTACATCGAATGTCGAATTGATATTCGCAGGTTTGAAAAATATGACAAGGATATGTCTGGGCCACTAAACCTCAATAAGCAAATGCACGAAAAGTAAGCAAGGAAAATAAGCTAGTGCAGGCATAAAGGCTAGGAACTCGTACTAAAAGAACTTAACTTTTATCCTAAGACACAAATAAGCTCATATTAGCTTAAGACAAACCACATAAGTAGGCTAACTTCTAAATAAGCACATTCAGCAAGCATATTAAACTAAAGTTAAGCAGGAGATTACTCAGCTGTATTACCCAACTAGTACTAACAGTATTTAACTTTCAGTACTAACTCGGAAGTTTGTAACTGCTAGCTTTTAGAGTTATTACATGCTAGCTTTAACACAACACATGAAAACAAGACAAAATAAGCAACTAGGCTAAAACAGGATACTTAATACCCCTAATAAGAACCCCAGGCATTAGACATAAGCAAACTAGGAATGAACTAATGCAAATATAGCATAAAAAAAACACCAAACTGATAAACTATTGAATTGCTTTGGAAAAGCAAATAAGCCTAAATTAAGCTTTATTAAAGACAGTAAAGAAAATAAGCTTAATTTCTCTAAAAAGCTAAGAAAAAATCTTAAATAAGCAGAAATTATTAGTAGCTAAGCAAATAATGAACATAACAGTATTCAGTTTTAACTACAGTATAAATCTTGGGTTAGTACTGCTAGTTTTGAGTTAGTATTGCTAGCTTTAAAAATCCCAAAATAGAACCAGCAGTACTAACTATGGGTTAGTACTGCTTGTTCCAAACACCATTTAAAGTTTTTAAAAATCATTTGTCTTTTTATTTTAAGCTGATTTGATCCTAGTTTGTTAAGAACAGATATACATAACAAAAATTAAGGCACTTAATAGCAGTTTTTTTGTCAAATTATAAGCACTTAAATAACGCTTAAATCAGTCTAAACAGTTTTAAACTAATAACTAACCAGTATCTAACTAAGTACATGTGCATAAGTCACTTTTAAACTAACAACTAAGCAAGATACGCACTGAAACATCATAATTAAGCTATAATAAGCAATTAGGTAACAAAATTATGCCTATAACAGTTCTATAGTAAATGAGAAAAATAAGAAAATGAGAAACTTACAACATCCTTGCTCCAAACAGGGGTTAAACAAAGAGAGGATTCTTACAAGCTCTAGCTTGTATAAACAGCTAGTGAGAGTCCATAAGCTCCATCATAACTGCGCTTAATTCTCCATAAGCTGTGGTATATTTGAGTGTGGATTTTTAATTTGATTTTTTTCTTAACTAATTAACTCCTTAAGTTTACTTAATTAAAGCAGCTTATAATTAAATGTATTGAGGCTTTGTTGAACACCAAAACAACACAGTTATAAAAAGTTATCATTTGGAATTGTAAATTAACTTAAAGCTCAAATTTGCATTCAAAACTTGAAACGTGTTACAAGCTGAAAGTAAAGTTGTTAATTGATTCAAAAACTAACAATAAGCTAAGTTTTATTAATAATTTAAGCTAAGATAATCTAAGATGCCTCCAAGGCTTACAAAAGGCTCTGTTTATAGCCGAAGTCTTCTATTCTTGGACATGCAGCTTATGTTTTCTTTGTGAGAGATTTCCATGGTGTTTTAGTTGTGTGAGGGACTTGATAAAGTATCTTCAGCCATTCAATCTTCTTGTGCTTCTTTTTGAGTCATCTAAGCCATCAAAATTACTTGGAAATGGTGAGGGATTGCCAACATGGCAATTATAAAGCTATGGGGAAGATAGTGGAGGAGGGGGAAGTGTTTTATCCAAGGGGTTGTAGAGGTTTAAAGGGGTTAAAATATGGTGTGGGAGACACCAGTGAGTTGTATCTGGGTTTAGTTTGGGCGGTGGAAAAAAATGGCTTTGGATAATGTTGGCAGCTTCGGCCTCAACGTTATACTCCCCAATTTCCAATTTTAGACTTGTCTTTTTATTCTTGTAATCCAACTTGTGGTTTGGCAATTTTTGTCCCTCAAGTTGTATTTTCTTCACTAGGTTCGACTTTCTTTTGACTTTGTCGGGGTTGACTTTCTGGACTTTGACCTGGACTTTGGCTTCTGATTTGACTTGTCTTTTCCATTCCGTGCTTGGTTTTGTTTTTGGCTTTCTTTTTCGTTCATTTTCAGGTGAATACCGGTTCCTGCACATATACAAATGCAAAACCTCTAAATTCAGTGTATTTTTGGTACTGTTTTTTGTCTTTTAAGTCCATTTTAATAGAAAATGGCTCATGTATACTCAGCTCATTCCAAAATCCCCGTATACTAAGGTATTGCGTGTTCTCACACAATGTTTATGAAGTAACTTTACGAAAAATATAAGAATTATTGATCCCACTTGACTAATAACCTCGAAAAGTAGCTAAGTGTTCGTTAAGGGGAAACAAAGAATCAATAGCTTTGACAAGTCCCGTTTTCACCATTTTTTATATGTACAATAACTATCCCTAATCTTTTTTGGATTTTCTTTTCCTTTTATTAACTAACATGTTTGACTTTCTTTATTTAATCAACATTGGGATCATAAAATGAGAAGCGCCCATAGAATAATCTGCGGATGTCCTGATGGATAAATTCATCGTCCCCGATTTTTTACTAGTCCCAAACTAAACGTAAAAATGAAATCAGTTAAGTATCAAGTTAAGATGCTAACACTGAATGATAAACATGATTGTCAACTTTTTGCTCCCCAAGCAATTATTCTTAATTAGAGTGATTGTTGCTTATTTTAAGTTAATTTAGACTCGACGTTTTTGAAGTTTAGTATAGTTTATGCGCATATCGATATTTCTGAAGATAATCTGGGGATAAGACTAGATCACCACCAACAGCATATTCTCGATAAGATCCCAGCCGAGTTTTCAACGACTTAGGTTATCGGTTGAGACCCCAATAGAGAGATTGTTCGCAATGTAATAGAGGGATACTCCCCACCTTTTAGGCCAAAATTTTTAGATTTACCGGCTAATTAAATAAATAACTATCAAGCCGCAACATAAAAAATTTAAGGATCTCATGGGTGAGGACTATTCATGTAGCGACCTTTTTCTCGGAATAGTCCATCGCACTCATAAGTAAGTCCCAGGTTTTTGACACCTCACGGAGAAATACTTATCGAAACAACTCCACCGACGCAACCAACAACTTTTTGAAGTTCTTAAAGCAAGTTTATTTCTTAGTTACAAAATGTTACTTGAGTTTAGAAAAAGAAATTTTAACCATTAAAATTTCATTTATTGTTATATACTGTTCTCTACCGTTCATCATTTAGATGGGACTACAACAGACGGCCACGCCTCGACAGATGCTAGACTTATTCTGGACGACGGTTTCCTTATTGATAATACTTACGAAAGCACTTTGGCATTATTGTCTCACTATGGGCTTTGTTTTGAACGACTCTGAAACATCGGTTGTGTCGAGCCCCAGGCTAGATGCAGTAAACCTTTATCAGCCAACAGTTTATATTATTTATTTTTCATCATTTTTTCATTTTTTTTTGTTTTGTTTTGTTTTTGCAACATATTTTCCGTAATAGAGAAAATTTCGTTTTAGAAACTCAAGTATAAAGCTGAACTAAGATGAATATTTTCGTTTCCGAAAGAGCTTCTTTTTAGAAAATGTCGGTTTAAAGTTAAAGCAAAATTAAGCACGTTTATTAGTCAGGTTAAGAGCTTCGGGGAGAAAAAGCGACAAGTTACACTTATAAGCTTTTAAGATTTCCAAATAATCCTTGTTTAGCATCCTCGCGAATGCTTAGCCTAATAAACTTTCGTTTATTAAATGGTTAAGGGACAAAGCTAGGGCTCAACACGCCCGATCGAGTCAAAATTTATTCTCATTCTACCCATTGGGAAAGTCAAAACTGTGACAAAACACTTATTTTATTTTTGAAAATTTTTAAATTTTTTCATTTTTTTTGGTATTTTTGCAAAAATTTTGGTGGTAAAAACGGGATTACGTGACAACAACGGCTGCAGGAAAAAATCAAATCGAAGATCCCCCCCATACTAGAACTAAACATCATCCTCGATGTTTTAAAAGGGGTACCTACGTAAATCTAAGGCCGTTTATTAAGTGTGCCAAAAGATAAAACGTTAGTCGATTAGATTTGGATATTGGATTCCCAAAATGAAGCTGAGGATGTGAAACTCTTGTGGATGAAGGGCAGAACCGCGAGCACGAGAGTCTTCACAATCCGGGAAATCCTGGACATTCAACACAAAACACACAAAACACGGACAAAACACGGGTAATGGAAGATGTAAGCCTCCTCACACAAAAACACTTATTCATTACTACATAATACTACTACTGATAAGCATGGGGTGCCTCCCACGAAGCGCTTGTTTAAGGTCGCTATGCTTGACCCGTCCCCGAATTTATTGGTCCATAGGGAACGTCTGGAGATCCGGGACTACCAATTGTGGTACGTCCCCTCCAAAGTAGTGCTTCAAACGATGACCATTCACTTTGAAGTGCTCCTGTTCTATTACACATTTGATGCACGGGTTTGTTAGTGTGCAGGATGAGCAATTATGAACAGGTTGCGATGCTGACATGAAGATTGGACATGTGTGGATATGTCCAAATAAGTCTGTGATGGAGGCTTGAGTCTAACTTAAAGACTCGGTTCAAAATAAAAGTGCTACTCGAAAGACAACCCGACCTATTCTTTAGTTTAGCTCATTTTATTTATGCATTTAGTTGGTTGTGTATGTTTCTTACTTAGTTTTGCTGGTTCTCACTGCAAGGGATGAAATTTAAGGTCTCCTAAACTCGTTTTATGTGGTATATTATTTGCTGATTCACAAAAGGTTACGACGTAACTCTTATAGTTACGGTGTAATCCAAGTTGTTACGGCATAATTCTCTCTATGGTTACGCTGTAACTTGATCTAATAAAAATTTCAAAAAAACAGCAACCACATCATTACGACGTAACGCATCCATTGGTTACGCTGTAATCCCTTCCTGCAAATCATTAAATTGTTTGAAATTTTATAAAACCGTGTATATTGGTAAATGAACTTTGTGGGTATATTCTCTGGAAATTCTCACAGACTCACTCGTCCATTTAGGCACCACGTGGTTTTAAAAGGCTTGTTAACATACTCAATTGCATCGTGATTCCTCAACGAAATGAGTTAGGTTTAAATTTTGTACATTTTGTATATGTAGTGCTTTGGTTATCATCTATCCAGGTTATGCTTTGGTATTATCTTTCTTGCAGCTATACAAGTTATGCACTAGGAGGTGGTGCTAGTGCTAATCAAGCTCCAAGGAAGAACTAAACCGGACTAGTTTGGATGCTTTATAGATGATGAGGAAGTGCCTGTGATGGTGAGGATGTTGCTCGAAAAGCAGACTTGACGCATGGCTTAGAGCATTGCTGTCTCTTCATCCTATCGAGCAAATCCAGGAGTAATCCGTTTTCAAATTCCAAAACCTTCCTATTTCATATTTTTAGTACTTAAGTTTGACTTCAAATGGGGGGAGGGGAAAGGGATTAAGGATACACACCCAATTGATTTATACTTGCCTTTGTATTTTTTCTATTTTTTCTGAAAAATATTTCATTAATAAAATTTTGACATGTTTTTCATTACTTAATTAGTTAAGACTTTACTGAGCACACCCTACCTTATAATTTCTATTATGTGAGGATAAGCCTTTTTGTTTTCCCCTTATACATAGATTCAATAAAAATGAGTGTGCCAGTGGCTGTAGTAGACTTTAGAAGTTGGACTGGTATATCTATTTGAGACCATAATAATGAGCATTGCACCTAATATAATTAGTGTAGCTGTGATAAAAGGAAATTTTAGGATTAACCCCAAATAGCTCATCCATGTTATGTTTGTGTATATTGACTTTCACACCGATTTAGTCAAAGTCCCCCCCTGTTAAACCCTTGTTTGCACTCATCTTAGTATATAGATACCCCTAGTGACACCCTGTGCGCCTTTCAGTTGTTTTAACACATAGGTTGTTTCATTAAATCTATGTCTTAGCCATCCCTAAGTTTCGTTTTTATCCAATGGATCAGGGAGATTGTTGTTAAATTTTGGTCTCACTGGTGAAAGTCGAGGTTAGAAAAAAGGGTATTTAAAGAAAAGACAGGTTTTAAGATAGTTGATCTCAAGTAGTTTAAAGGGGGGTGCGTTATGTATATGTGTGTCTGTATTGTTGATTTTATTTCTATTGAATCCTTGTCTTAGCTTAAAAAACCAAAAAAAATTTAGAATAAAGAGGAAGCAAGCAACGTGTTTATTAGCTGATCATCACTATAATCAGCTATATGTCGTATTGTGGTAGTATTTTCCGCCATGTCCAGTTGCGATGATTCCGCTTTATAAACGTGTAGTTCTTATAAACCGTAACATCTCTATCTTCTCCTTAATATTATAGAGTTATATGTACAAAATGAGTGGCATTGGTACATCTCAGGTAGGGGGAAGGAGATAAAAATGAGGTATTGATGAGATATTAGTGCTAAAATTTGGCCTAGAAATCTTAAAAGAATATTGAACGACATAATTTTTGATTCGTTGATGATGAAGGCCGAGTTGATGCGTCCTATTTGCCTAGTTATAAAGATTATGAGGCATTACACTATATTTCATACGCATTAACTCGTGTATTATGAAGACCCCTTGACTATTGACCTTCGTTTTTACCTAATAGGATTTGAATGCGCCTAGTGTCGGGGAGATTGTGGACTTAGGAAACTATTTGTTTTGTGTTTATATTTAACAACAATTAAGTGTGCATCCCATGTTTTATCCTACCCTATATCATTCTCCATCCTAACCTTTGGTTTTGCTCGAATGAGGGAGTGAGCAATCATATATATCTCATCTGTCGTTACGAATGTGTTTGTGTCATTTCGTCGCCCTTGTTGGTGTAACGCTTTAGGTAAAGATTACATTTATGGATGATTCACCCCGTAAGCCTTTGTGTTGTGTCAACCCATTTGCCTTTTTGAAAAGTTGCATCTAGACTTTAATGGTGGAGATTAAGTACCCTTTCCAAGCTTATGGATGAGATACTCGCCATGACTAAGCAGTTGAGTGATCACCAAAAATGAAACACAATAGATTAAATAAGACTATGTAAGTAATGATTACGATTTTTCCCTTTCGTGAGTGCTCGGTTTTTGGAATTTTCTAACATAGGTAATTTTTAAACTCATATCTTCCTGATAAATATGAGAATATCTGTTGAGATATTTAAAAAAAGGTTCTTACTTAGGGGCAAGTAGAAGTTCAAATAGGGGATATTTTGATATCTTCAAATAAATTTTTTGTTTTTAATACTTTTTTCATATCAAAATTCCCGCTTTTATTGCTTTGCCTTTGTATCGTTTTTATATGATTCGATACTTAATTCATTTATTTTGCGAATTCGGGTAATTAGAGGCATTGGAACGGAAAATTGGCGAGAAATGGCCAAAATAATACCAATACTAATTTATTTAGTAGAGGTACTAAATTTGATGGATGGCTACTAAATTTCTCTAGGATGTGACTGAGAGCGAAAATGAAGAAAAGTACAACTACTATATTATTTAGTAGGGGTACTATATTTTTAAAGACCGATGCGGTTGTCAAACCCCGACAGCGGCGAAAACACGAGTTGCGACAGAGAATGAATCTCCATAACACATGATATCAAATAGAGAAATCTAAAATGCATATCAAACGTGTCACAACGTCCTCGACGACAAGTATGAAACTTGTGTCAAAATAGACAATGAACACATCACATAGTTTAAATTTATTACAAGCCAACTCCCAATAAGGGGGCAACATAGGTCTAGGAATCTTAGAACATCAACATGAAAAACAAGCCTCAAATGCAATCCTTCAACAATGATCCCTCGCGGGATATCTTAGGTCTCTAAGGAATTCTATCTTGAGCTTAACGAACATTTGCATCACCTGAAAATGATACTCAAACAGGTCAACATAAAGTTGGTGAGCTCGTAGGTTTAAAAGTAAACCCAGTTGTTGTGTCATGATTTAAGTAGTAGACAATTATGCATTATGAAAACAGAATGCATGTGATAGTATTAGATTTCCAACATATCAACACCTCATATCATAACAATACAAACCAAACACATATCAAAACCCGACCAATGAATATATTCTGGTTGGTGATTTGGACATGAAGAAGATATGCTAATTATGTGCGTTAGATAATATATATACTCATACTATTTAAGAAAATAGACAAGTATAATAACAAGACTTAGATATTAAACGCCAATGAATATATTCTGGTAAATCCATTCGGTAATCCTTTTTATCTTGTTTAATTGTATTTTTTGTAAGGAATGACACCCTTTAATTATACAAAACGATTTGAAGAAGTTTTATAATTTATAAAATTGTAAAATATGTTTTTTGTCTTTTAGTTTATTTATTAAAATAATAATATATTATTATTTCATCGCAAAAGTAAGTTTTGAATAAATATTCTAAGTATAGGATTTGTATGAAATTTCGGCATGACCCGTTCGTTTATAATACGTTTTCTAAGGTTCTTAGACCTTATTTTCCAAACACTTTCTTTAAATAAATCAACCTTCGACAAATTCTCAAAATCTATGTTTTCGTAACGATTATCAAAATACACTTCTCCAAAAGATTAACGTAACGATATATGTATAAGTCGTTTTCCAAAAATCCATTTTAGGAGTTTAAAATGACAAATTTCACTTATTGGGACTTAAAGGCCCAATACGATCCAATACTATATTAACTAGTTAAAAACCTGATTTAAAAATTTTAAGGGCTAATACTAAAGCCATTTGTAAATATAAGCTTACAAAATAGTTCTCAAAATAACCCGGCACGACCAAAAGTCCACAATAAGCCGCGGCATATTGTGCCTGTATTGGGCTGTGAGCCTTTTTAAGCCCCAAACCAAATACTTAAAGTATTAAATAAGCTAATAAGCTACGTAGTGTTTTTAGTTATCAAAATAAGATATCAAAATAAGTTATAAAAATACGACAAAAGAGGTAAATAATCAAAAACACCTCCTTTTTGTTCCTTGTGGTTTTCGAACCTAAATAAGCCCAAAATAAGTTATACTAAGCTTTTTGAAAGCTTATTTTTAAACTAGATGATAAATAAGCTACTTAGTACATAAATGTTTTTCCAGCATCATGACCAAAATAACAAAATGATCAACTACATTGTCCTTGTCCCTAGTTCGAACCAGCCACACACCCTTTTATATACATTTCGGAATTTTTAACGTTTGATTTTTAGAAAATGCACCGTTCAACTAACTGTGGAAAACTAGAAGGGGGGTTGAATAGTTTACCCCTTTTTTATTTAAGGTTTATGTTTGTTTGTAAAATTAAGTATTCTTACTTTATGTTGAATTTTCAATGCTTGCACAATAAGGAACAATATAAGAAAATTAAATGATAAGTAAGAAAAGAAATAAAGAGTAATAACAATCAAACCACAATGCATGCACCACTCCGCCCAACTCCCCACCTCGAGCGCACCTAACTCGAGAGTTTTCTTCACTAAGTCAACAAACTCCCTATTGGCGGAGAAAACCATACACCACGCTGCTTAAACAACAAAACCGATTATGACACAAAGCAAAAATATCAAATTCTAACTTATCTAGAAAACCCAAATCTAACACAACACAAACTTTCCTACTTAGTTCACGACTTCACAACTTACACGACTTCCTTCACAACTTCAGACTTCTTCACAACTTTGTTGACTTTACTTTTCACCACACAACTTATATCACAACTGATCTAACACTAACTTGGAAAGATCACCACTATCTAACTAAACTACAAAGATTCCAAGATCTAGCTACTACATACAAATACAAGAATATACAATTGATTACAAATATATGAGATGGAAGCAACAAGATTGCAATATACACTGAGGTGAAATACTCTTCACTATGATGATGAAAGTATTCTTCTCGTTGCACTTGAGAATTGAGCTATGGATCAACTTGAAACAAAGTTTTATGATTAAATGATCAAAGGATTTAGAGTGAGATGTGTAGGCAATTTTAGGAACAGAAAGAATGAGTCAAAAGTAATAAAATAGAGGGAAAAAGTCCAGTATTTATAGGAAAAACTGGAGCGCGTCAGTCTATGGGCGGTCCCATTAAATTAGGTGGCGGTCCCCCTTAAAAAATTAAGTGGGACCGCCCGTGTATTTAAGGTTGGCCGCCCCTTGACAATGGTCTCTCCCATTTGTCTTTGTGTAATGGAAATTTCTAGAACTTTTCTAACCGTATTAGGTTCGAAAAATTGAAATTACAAAATGTTTTATTTTGAAGTAAAACATTTCTTTTGATTGTAAGAAAATGTTTATAATGTTTATAAAAATAATTACAAACATTTTATAAAGTGTGAGTTGAATAAAAATTTCCTTTGATCATAAAATGCATTAAGCATATAATTTATTCCATACCTTGAAGCGAATAAATTTCGAAATGAAAAATTTACTACTCATTACTTTTTACGTTTAATTTTTACATTGAACGTTTTTATATTTTTGTGATTGATCACAAACGTAAAATGTGAAAAATATTAGTAATTGTTTTAAGGCATTATAATTTATCAATAATCTCCCCACATTTTGATGATTACAAAATTTAAACTTATTAAATGTAAAATTATTCTTAAATCAAGTATTTAGTGATGTTCATGTCATTTCTCCCCCTTTTTTTGTAGAGCTCAAAAAGACATCGTCGAGAATTGCTAGTTGAATCGACGGAAAATTGCTCCCCCTTGATTGTGCTCCCTCTCGTTCGAGGCACCAAGAATCGAGCTAATGGTTACTTGCTACAAAAACGATTAAAACAATACAAGTATTTCTAACATGTAACAAAAAGGAAAAATAACGGCATAATAGTATTAACCAACAATAATCGATCCAATTAAAATAAAATAGTGAGTGAACCACACTCATGCATACACAAGGAAAATAAAATATCTTGCTAACATACATGAATAATTTTAAACTACAAGAGTCCTATAGCCTAGTGAATCTCTATAGGACTTGCTTGTCAAAATGCTGGGTAGAAAAATTAAATATTTGAGAAACCAAACATAGGAGTGTGTTAGTTTGGAGAAGATGCTGGAGATGGTGGGAATGATGGTTTAATGGTGGTTTGAGAGCATGCGGGTTTTCAATATAGAAAAAACATAAATTGGAGTTCATCTCTCAATCAAATATGAGAGTAATACGATTGTAAAAGCATCACAAGCATGTATCTTCAGTTCCCAAAGAAGTTCCAAGGAATGGGATTGACCACAATAAGGTGTGAAGTGTGATGTAGTATTAAATTGGACATCAAGTGGGTAATTGGTTGAAAGGGTGAGAGTGATTGTCCATTGATGCATTTTCTTGATTGGAGGTGATAGAGAAACTATTGGAGAAGAGAATGTTGGTGTGTTTAAGTACCCATTAGGGTGAAAGTGATGTTTGATGGAGGTTGGTGAATTGGGTATTAGTTTAATTGAGGATGAAGAAGTATCTTTGGTTGATGGTGTTTTGGAAGGTGCATTAGGAGCACTAGGTAATGAGAGTTGAAAGTTTGGTAATGAATGTTTTTGTGTCATCTTGGTTAAATCCACAATAATATGTTTTTAAGGTGGTATGATGTTGATTTTTGGTCTCTTGAATTGCTTTTGGAAATGGAAGCCTCTAGTGGAGCCATGGATTTTGATAATGGTTGATAAATGATGAAGAATATGGTGTATTATAGATGAACATTTTGAGGGATTTATGGAAAGAAATATTTGAAAAATTGGAATGAGTTGAACTAGATTAAGTTATTCCAAATGTGTGTCGATAGCATCTGGCAAAGATACCGAGACTAGTTTAAGAAGAGGGTCAAAAAGCAAGAAAAATATTGTTTTACCCGTGATTTATTAGGGAGGTCCCCTTAATTAGTGGGCGGTCCCCTAAAAGATAAGGGGGCCACCCCGTTATGAATTAAGGGGGCCGCCCTCTGTTGGCTTCCATTTTCACAGAAAAACATTTTTTCTTAGAATTTTTTGTGAGAGTATTTCTGTTTTGGTGGTTTATTTGCAGCAAACCCTATTGAGTTGTATGAGCACATTTAATCATATAGCATATATCAAGTCATGAAACCAAAGTAGCATAAGTAGTTGATTAAATAAAACAACTAAAGGTTTAAGTCATCATAGCAAACAAGTACCTAAAGATAACTAACACATAAGTCTTTCCGAATACATCGGATAATCACCACACAAGTTGTTAAGAACATACACATAATCAAGTTAAAAATTGTCTTAAACTACATTTAGACATCTAGCTCACTTCACTCCTATCTCTTCACTTCTTCTTCTTGCTAAACACTCCTTTTAGTGCCTTTCCAAATGACTTGAACCCTCCGCGCATCTCCTTATGCATTTGTTGCGTTTGGTTGAGCAAGGTGGTTTGTCGTTCAAAGAGAGTTTCATTGGTTTGTTCGGAAGCGGAAGGCATATGGTAGTTTTTTGGTAGTGAGTGATAGGAGTTAAGATAAGTGGTAGGAGATGGAGTACTTGCTCGAGAAGTTTTGACATCATCATCATCATCATGTTGATGAGATGACGTGCCTTGATGATGAGAGGACGAAGAGGAGACGGAATGACGCGCCTTGCCACGATCACTTCGAGGTCGTCGAGTTTGTTTTAGGGCAAGAGGACGCATGACTCTCTCAACAATGTTATAGATGCCATTATCAAGATGAGGATACGTTTCCATGACGTGTCAATAAAGACGAGTAAGAAACCATCCATATACGGCAGATTTTTCGGTTGGAGTATCTCTAGCCCTTGGATTCGTTTTGACGAAGAAATAAGCCCAAGATTGTATTGTTCCTGCGACACAACCGTAATACAACATGTGAGCAAGACAAGCGGGGAGACGGTCCCGATGTCCTCCTAGTCCGAACACATTCTCTCGAATGAGTTCTTCCCATTGCTTCATGTCGGGGCTAATTTGGTGAGAATTTGATTTGGATTGAGAGAGACCGTTTGACTTTTGATGGTAAAGGTCTAAACACGACACGATTCCCTAAAAAATTCAAGAAGTCGACGAATGTCATCGGGAGTAGGAGTTCGGTGCAATATGGTCCCTCGGTTTCTTGAGAATACTCAAGAGATGCAAGTCCCATACGTTGGTAAAAATGCTTGACCATTTGTATGGAATTTTTGAGGATTTGACCCGAATCGAGCGAGAGTAAGAGTTATGAATTCGATGTTGAATTCCATAAAAGAGATAACAATATAGCCATATTCATTCGATGTACCATGCTTGACTATAGAAGTCTAGAAATGAATCTTGGAACAAGTCGGTTGTTGATTTGAAAGAGACATTTAAAACGAATGTTAGATAAAAAGAAACGCTCAAATGATGTTGATTTGTAGTAGGGCTTGATCAAAAACATGAACTTCGTGAATGTTTGCGTTTATCCAATATGTGGGGGGGTAGGTTTGTAGAAATGGGCAATGGTATGTAGTAGATGCGGAAATTGGATACTTTTGTTTGTAGGATTTATGAGATATATATCGGTTGTAGTAGCTTTCGGCATTTTGTCACCTAAACAAGTTATCAACAACATAAAATCTTATATATAAAAAAATATAATAAGGAAAATAAAGTTTTGAAAAGTGACAAATGTGGAACAAGGATTACTTCGACTTTCAAAGTAAAAACCTAAGAAGTGATCCATATGTTAATTTATTTTTGACTTAATCTAGGATGTCGAAGAATATATATTAGTTATATATTTCCACATCAAGACAAAAACCAAACACCCCCCTTAATCAATACAAAATTTGTCTAAGCTTGTCGAAAATTATTTATTAAGTGTATATTTTGTTTGACAAGTATGAGTTTGTTATTCTTGATTTGACAAAGGTTAAATAGTATTTGTTTTGACTAAAAACCATGTTTTAAAGCATTGAACCAAACACCCCTTTATTTTATGTCATTTATAAAATGTATCAGTATATATATGAATGATATATCTTGATGACTATACAAAGTTTTGTTAATTGGTTAAACACGTGACAAAACTATTGTGATATCATTTTTGACTCTAAAAATTATTTCTAAGAAACGCACCAAACACTTCTTTATTTTTATAGAATTTTACTCATTGATTTGAAAAATGTATATATGTATGTTTAAACAATCAATACTTGATTATTTTTATCATGTTTAGGCATTAATCAACAATGTGATAAAGTATAAGAATGGCAAAAATTCCTATGTGTTCATGTAGTATATACATGTTTCTAAAATTTGACTCAATTAGTGTTTGTTTCAATCCGATCAAGGTTGTAGTGCTCCTATGACTATGGGAATCATTATAGTTATGGAAATCCTAGACCAAAATAAAAAGTATGAAAATAATGAAGAACACCCAATTTTGATTAAGAAGCAAAATTAGATGAAAATCAAATGAAAAGAATGATGGAAAACATTCAATAGATGTTGTTGATTATATATTTTAAGTGAAAGCCCTTACGATTTTGGTTAATTAGGCAAATTTGAAAGATTGGTTTTTGAAGGTTTTTGCTATGGTGTTCGTTCACAGTGGGTAGGAAAAGAAGAGGAATGAAAAAAAAATCTGATTTTGGTAATGTTTCGTCAGAAAAGGGGTGTTTGGTTTTCCTTGATAGGCGGTCCCCTTAATTATTTAAGGGGGCCACCCAAAATAACAAGTCGGATCGTCCCTTTAATTTTAAGGGGGCCGCACACCTCAACAAAAAAAAAAATGATTTATTTTGCCCGAATTATTTAATCCCTATTATTAAGTAAAATATAATTTATAAATATAATATAAATAGTAGTACTAAGGGCAAATAAACTTTACATTGTGTTTTTCAATGATAAAAAGTGAGATAATTTGACAATTTATTTTACATTTGTTAATTAAACAAGTTCTTAGATTATTTTTCGGAACGAGATAATCAAAAAAAGAAACGTCCAAGGTCTGAGAGGTGATTTGAGGTGAGACAGAATGGATAGCAAAGATAATGAAATAATAATACGTTGAAGATTTCACCAAGTCGCATCCGATAGACGTAATGATGGTTGACACGGATCTGAGGCGATCGTCGATGTCCTAAGGGAGTTTGTTTCATCCATAGTGTGTCTATGATCTTCGTGCGACTAATCCTACTTATGTGTTAATTGTTAACCATTAGCTTGCTCTTCTTCATCTACGTGAGTTTGCTACGTGGTCATAGAAGATTTCCATTTTGTAGACGTATGCCTATAATCTATACGAAAGAATAGTTCATAGTGAACTATCTCTCTAAAGCAAGAGAACCAACAAATGGTATCCTGCTAGAGACTACACTATTTCTAAAACTAATTATACTACAACATCAATAGAAACACATAGACATTTACTTATAATCTATATTCTATGAAGATGAAAAGTGAGACGTACCTTAGTCTTTAGAATTATCTTCATCAATGTCTTCATAATGTAAATGATAAGGGTTCATGAGAACCTTATCATTAATTTCTTAATCCTGGGAGAGGGAGGGTCGGGGGGGACCGAAGACAAAGAAAGTTTTGCAGAGAACTACACCAACTTCAAAGGTTGCGATGCTAGCCATTTGGTCCCAAACGTTTTATGTAACCGAAGTTATTGTTTCCGTCATATGTTTTGCATTTGGATTTGGCGACATACATGGTGAACAACCTTCCACATTGAGTGTAACTAAGTGGATGTGAATGATTCCTTATTATGTGATTAGGATAGTTTTGTCTACCTTGGTCTTTCTAGGTTGAGGTGTTCTAGACCGAGGACGAGGACTATTAGTCTTTCTTGGAGGTGGCGTTGTAGAACCTCCATTATGGTTTTAGTATCTGACTCCCAGGTTTTAAAGGGAGGGTTTTGTAAGAAAAAAATGATTTAAACCCCATCATCGCTTGCATAAGGAATTTAGTATTGTTTTTATAAGTATAGAAATTTTGGTTTTGAACATTGATTCTATCAATTTTTCTTTCAAATTGACTTCTTTGGCTTTTACAAACTTTACTTGGTTTGGTTTTTCGCTTATGTGATTCTTTTGGTAAAATTAAAGCCTAACCCGATTTATCTCCAAGGTTTTGAGAATTATTTATTTTCTAAGTGAGTGACTACTATCATTAAATTGATTTAGCCTAGATATTTTTTTCTAAGCTTTCCTCATTTTCAAGATTAAAAAAAAGCTCTTGGACATAATTTACATTCTTCAAATTACTCCTTACCTTTTTCTAACCTAGATAGTTTTATCTTTTAATTCTCTATTTACTATCATATTCTAATTCTATTTTTGCTTGTTTTAGGGTTTTAATTTTTAGCCCATAGACTTTTAGTCCTAATTTGCCATAGTCTACTATATTCATTATCACAGTCATTTTCCCGTCTAGTGATGATTGGGTCATCAACTAAAGTATTCGTTTCAGAAAGTACTGTATCAATGAAGCTTTAGCCATAATACACTTTAGTCATTTGTTCTTCTCCTCTTCATCTTCGCCGCTGATCATCTCTAAGATCCTCCCAACAAACGCTTTAGATTTTGATATCTTGATAGTTTTGGACATTCTCCGACAAGATGATTTGGATCTCCACACTTAGAGTATTTTCTTTCGCCTTTGCCATTTTTGTCGTCTTTATCTTTTTGAAATGATTTTATCCTTCATGTGGTTGTCTTACGAATCGTCCTTGTCTTTTGAATAATTTCTTGAAGTCTCTTACGACCATGGCGTATTCTTCATCTTCACTATCAGAGGTTGAGCAATCATCATCACTCGAATCCTTTCTAGCTTTTGGGGCAATAGATCTACTTTGTTCTCTTTTCGTTTTTCCGGTTTTCGACAATCTTCTTTAATTACTTCTTCATAAACCTTCAAATTCCCAATGAGTTTGTCAAGTGATAGAGTTGTTAGATTCTTTCATTCTTCAATTGTCATGACTTTTGCGCGCCATTTAGGATGTAGTGCCCTAAGAAATTTCCTAACATAATTCTTGCTCGAAAAACTTTTGTCAAATGCTTTTAGACTAGTAATAATAGTGTTAAATTTAGCAAAAGCATTATTGTAACACCCCCAAATTGGGTCGCAGCAGAATAAGGGTCCGGGGCGTGTTACTTCAAGATCAACAGCACAAGATATATAAGAACGACACAAAAAGTCGTTTAAAATGATACATTGGATTTAATTGAAAGACTTAATACAAAAGCAATATACTTTACTTTGTTCATTTTGAATATTACAAAAGTTGACATTGCATTTCCCAAAACATGATGCACCTAATCTTTAAAGCGTGCAATCCAAAATGTAACCCAAGGCAATCCCTGGCAGTCCCATGCCTATTGATCTCCTGAAAACATTGCTTTAAACGTCCAACAATAATTGTTGGTGGAATTCATATGTTTGATAAAATCACAATATGCAGGATGGAAAGACTTTTAGTGATAATGCAACACAATGCAGATCTCACAAAATAAGATTAGGGGGGGGGGGGGGGGGCTTTACACTAAGCTCAATGACACTGAGGCTCGACAGTCTTGTTCGCATAAATTATTGGTACTCAGCCCCGCAATGATTGTTTTAAACCAAAACATCCCAAATACGACAGCATAACCGTTCGTTCTCGGTGAATAGCTAGTCACGCCGAACGGGGAGGGTCTATTCCAGGAATAGATCTATTAAATAACATTCGCGCTCACATAATGTAATTCCCAACTACATCTATGCAATTGACAGTTCATGATAATGGGCTTAATTGGGTTATCGCTACTTAGGCAAACATGTAATCAATACTTGCGTCCAATTTGTAAAACAAAGCATGTTTCCACCCATAATTATAAATCATTGAAATCGTAAAAATGTGGGGCGATGAACTCTCACCTTGAGTACTGATAAATCCAAATATCGCAATAAGGCGTCACGACAAGATCGAAATGCAACCTAAATAATCATAGGGTCCGTATAAGTACCAATTACTCTATCGATTACAACATGCATGCATAGGCTATGTTAGTCACATCAAACTAGTAGTTCGGGCTTATCATAATAAGAAGGGTCATGAACATGACTTCGAGAGTTAGGACACTTTAAATCGTAAATCCAACAACTCGTCGAAAACGCATCCAAGAGGCCTCATTATGAAAAACCCCTAAGTAATATAGTAACTCCTTGATAAGCCCCACAAAAATTCTATATAGCTCATCACCAACTAAATGGTTTTGGTAAAATGTGTTTTAATACAGTAAAACGCTTATAATTTACCGTTTAGTAAACTAGCATAAATTTTTTGCGTTTTTAAGCCCGATTTTTAACGTTTCTTATCACGCCATGCTTTTCGGATTAGGACGAGTTTATCATAATTTGACATTTTCCATATTTTGACCCTCTGGTGAACAGTAACTTTTACTGTTCACTTACCAGATATGACTTTATTAAATCGTTTTTGTTGTCGTAAAACCCGTAATGTCGTATTTATTTCGTTATACCTCCGATTTTAAACGCTTCTCTGGATACGATCTCGTAATTAGAAGTTATATCATATTTTAGATGTTTTAAAAAAATATGAGTAGCTGTAATGAAAGTGTTTTTTATAAAAATAGTTTATAAAAGTATTTCTCTGTCGTAAAATTTGTAATTTAGTATCTTTTTTCGTTATAAATCGGTTTTTCGAGTTTCTTATCATTTTGGAATCATCAGGAGATGTATTATTAGTATTTTATCTCTACCTTCATGTATGAACACGAAATAAAAACCTTTTTATTATCCAAGTGTATTGATTTATAAAAAGTTTGTTTTATTAACTTTTATAAACCCTAATTTATAACTAAACATGTTTATACTTAAACAACATGTTATCATAATTATAGATCCATTATTTCATGATATAAATATAAAATACTAATTATATCATCTCATGACGATTCCAAAATGATAAGAAACTCGAAAAACCGATTTATAACGAAAAAGATACGTTAATTACGATTTATAACGAAAAAGATACTTTTATAAAACTATTTTTATAAAAAGCACTATTCATTACAGCAACTCATATTTTTAAAACATCAAAAATATGATATAACTTTTAATTACGAGATCGTACTCGAAAGAATCGTTAAAAACGGAGCTATAACGAATAAAATACGACATTTACGGGTTTTACGACAACAAAAACGATTTTAATAAAAGTCATATCTGGTGTGAACAGTAAAAGTTACTGTTCACCAGAGGGTCAAAATATGGAAAATGTCAAATTATGATAACTCGTCCTAATACGAAAAGATGGGCATAAGAAACGTTAAAATCGGGCTTAAAACGCAAAAGTTATGCTAGTTTTACTAAAACGGTAATTATAAACGTTTTAACTTATTAAACACAATTTTACCAAAACCATTAGTTGGTGATTGAGCTATATAGAATATTATGTGGTTATCAAAGTACTATATTACTAGGGAGTTTCATAATGAGGCCTCTTCGGATGGCGTATCGACGAGTTGTTGGATTTACGATTTAAAGTGTCCTAACTCCTCGAACGTCATGTCATGACCTCTTAATTATGATAGCCCGAACGATAGTATGATGTGACTAACATAGACCTATACATGATGTTAGTTAATCGAAGTACTTGGTACTTATACGACCTATGATAATTTAGGTTGCATTCGATCTTTTACGTGACGCATTATCTGCGATATTTGGATTATCAGAACTCAAGGTGAGTTCATAGCCCCACATTTTTACGATTTCAATGATTTATAACTATGGGGTGGAAACATGCTTTGTTTTTACAAATTGGACGCAAGTATTGATTACATGTTTGCCAAAGTAGCGTGATAACCAAATAAGCCCCCTAACAAGAACGGTCAATTGCATAGAATGGTAGTTGGGAATTACACTATGTGAGCGCGAATGTAATTTAATAGATCTATTTTCGCGAAACACCTCCCCGTTCGGGTGACTACTTCACCGAGAACGACGTTAAAGCCTGTCGAATTTGGGAATGTTTTTGGGTAAAAATCATTGCGGCTGAGTACCAATATTATGCGAACAAGACTGTCGAGCTTCAGTGTCATGAGCTTAGTGTAAATGTAATCTAGTTTTGTGAGATCTGCATGTGTTGCATTATCACTAAAAAGTCTTGCGATCCTACATATTATGATTTTATCAAACCTATGAATTCACCAACATTATTGTTGACGTTTTAAGCAATGTTTTCAGGAGATCATATGCATGGGATGCCAGGGATGCATTGGGTTACATTTTGAATTGCACGCTTAAAGATTTAGGTGCATCAGTTTTGGGAAATGCAATGTCACTTTTGTATATTTCAACAAAGAAACAATAAAGCTAAATGCTTTTGTAATAAGTCTTCAATTTAATCCAATGTATCATTTTAATATTAATCACTCATCAAGGTAATAATCAAGTCAAAGCTAACAAAATAGATCTTCTTGTTCAACAATATGAACAATTTATGATTCCGGAAGAGGAGTCAATAGATAATGCATTTGCTAAATTTAACACTATTATTACTAGTCTAAAAGCACTTGATGAAAGTTTTTCTAGCAAGAATTGTGTTAGGAAATTTCTTAGGGCATTACATCCTAAATGGCGCGCAAAAGTCACGGCGATTGAAGAATCAAAGAATCTAACAACTCTATCACTTGACGAACTCATTGGAAATTTGAAGGTTTATGAAGAAGTAATTAAGAAAGATTCTGAAACCGTCAAAAGCAAAAGAGAACAAAGTAGATCTATTGCCTTGAAAGCTAGAAAGGAATCTAGTGATGATGATAGCTCAACCTCCGATAGTGAAGATGAAGAATACGCCATGGCCGTAAGAGACTTCAAGAAATTCTTCAAAAGACGAGGACGATTCGTAAGACAACCACACGAAGAAAGAAAATCATTCCAAAGAAATAAAGACGACAAAAATGGCAAAGGCGAAAGAAAATGTTTCAAGTGTGGAGATCCAAATCATTTCATCGGAGAATGTCCGAAATAATCAAAATATCAAAATCAAAAGGCGTTTTGTTAGCCGTGTATTTATTAAAGTGATGGTCATTAAATATTCCCGAGCCTTGTATAAGTAAAACGTAGTTTACGGGAATTTTACTTAAGCTTGTTGGGCCTAGTTGTCGGGCTCAAGCCTATTTGTATTATGAACCGGCCCAACACAAAGCCCTCTAGAATAGTCCACTCTTGGAACTATTTAAAGCCCTCTCCAAGTGTGGAGAGGGTGTTGCTTCTCATTTTTCTTTTGTGGAACAAGTAACCATTTTTCTTTCTTTTTACTTTCTCTCTCTAAAATCTATTTTTCTTATTTTTGTGTTTTGGTGATGAAATGATATCCTAACAAGTGGTATCAAGAGCTAACCGGGGGTGTTTTGTATTTGTGTTTGTTGGGTGTTGTGATTTTAAGCTTATTTTGAGTTTAGTTTTGTTGTCGTTTTTTTTTGTTGTCAAACTGTGCTCGAAATTAATTTTGTTTCTATTGTCATAAAACTGTTAAACAGTGTTTTTGTTTTTTTTGGGTCCATTTATTATCCACATTTTTTCTCCTGTTCATTTTTTGTCTCATAGCTGTATACAAGCTTGTCGAAAGAAATATTGATAGATCAAACCCAAAATTTATACTATATTAAATAATCCTAAATTTCACTTTGCAAAGTGATGATGTTGGTAAATCGTTTTTACAATCCCTCCTTAAAACCGAGTCGAGATTTACTAAACCCATCAATGAGGTCTAAACACCTCCACGAGAAAAGAAGAAAATTGAAAACTTAATAATCCTGTTCCAAATAACATCTCAACCTAGGAGAGACCAAAGGTTAGCCAAATTTACTCTAACACTATCACACATTGTGGAATCATCCACATAAACAGAAAGCTTTATCAAATTTGTGGAAGTTACTCACCATGAATGTGTTCGAATAAATGCAAATATGCGAAAACAAAAATTCGGATACATGTAAACGTTGGGCGACCAATTGGCTAAGCCCATAACAACATTTGAAGTAGTGTGCTCTACTTCAAAATATTCTTTGTCTCCGGATTAAGGAATTCATGATAAGTTCCCATGAACCTTTATCATTTAATTATGCTAAGAATATAATTTGTTTGTTAAATATTTATAATAAGGTTATGATAAATTATAAATATGTTTTTATACCCATCTCATATAATATGATTGGTACATCAATAATGAAGAATTTACACACGATACCAACTTGAATTTTTTAAGAAACGTATATATCATGAAGACAATTCTAAAGACTAAGGTACGTCTCACTTTTCATATTCGTATAATATAGATTATAAGTAAATGTCTATGTTACTATGATGTTGTAGTTTAATTAGTTCTTAGAAGATAGTGTAGTCTCTAGAGATATCATTTGTTGGTTTTCTAGCTTTGAAGATATTAGTTCTCTATGAACTACTCTTTCGCGTTGATTATATTCATACATCTACAAAATGGAAATCTTCTATGACCACATAGCAAACTCACGTAGATGAAGAAGAGCAAGCTAGTGGTTAACAATTAACATAGAAGTAGGATTAGTCGCGCGAAGATCACAGACACACTATGGATGAAAAAAACTCCCTTCGACCTCGACGATCGTCTCGGATCCATCATCTACGTCTATCGGAATCAACTTGTTGATATTTTCAACCACGTCTTACTATTTCATTATCTTCGCTATCCATTCTCGTCTCATCTCAAAAACGAAATCAATTAATATTCTATTTTCTTCTTTTTTTGAAGAAATTAATTCCTACTCCTTGCAAGAATTCTCATCTCTAAATTCACCTCTCAAATTGACATCTATGATCTATCTCGTCCGAACTAAATCCAAGAATTTTTTTTAACGAAAAGGTTAATTAAAATGTCATTTAATCACCGTTATCTTTATCGTTAAGTTTATTTTCCATTTTAAAAACCAAACTAAATATATATATAAATATATATTATTAATAATAGGGATCAAATAAATTCGGGCCAAAAATAAAAAAAAGGGTCTTTCAGGTGGCGGCCCCCTTAAAATTAAGGGGACCGGCTGTGTAAAAAGGGCGGCCCCCTTAATTAATTAAGGGGACCGCCTATCTGAGAAAACAAACACCCCCTTTCAGACGAATTTTTATGCCAAACTCATCATTCACTCTTCTCCCCCTTTATTTTATGCCATTTATAAGATATATCAAGATATATATGAATTATATATCTTGATGACTTATACAAGTTTGTTAAGTGTTTATACACGTGACAAAACTATAGTGATGGTCATTTTGACTCTAACAATTGTTCCTAAGAAACGAACCAAACACTCCTTTATCTTTATAGAATTTTACTCATTGATTTAAAAGATGTATATATGTATGTTTGAATAATCAATACTTGATTATTTTTATCATGTTTAGGCATTTATCAACAATGTGTAAGTTTAAGAATGCCTATGTGCAAAAATTCGGCTATGTGTTCATGTGTATACATGTTTCGAAAATTTTGACTCAATAAGTGTTTTGATTCAATCCTATCAAGGTTGTAGTGTTCTTATGACTATGGGAATCATTATAGTTATGGAAATCCTAGACCAAAATAAAAAGTATGAAAATAATGAAGAACACCCAATTTTGATTGTGAGCAAAATTGAATGAAATCAAATGAAAAGAATGATGGAAAACTTACAATAGATGTTGTTGATTGATTTGTTAGTGATTACCCCTTGCGAATTTTGGTTAATTGGATGATTTGAAGTTTTGATTTTGATGGTTATGGTGTTGGGTTTTCGTCACAGTGAGTGGGAGAGGAGAAGAAGAGATGAAGACATAGGATTGAAGTGAGCTAGATGGCTAAGTGTAGTTTAAGACAATTTTTAACTTCATTATGTGTATGTTATTAAACACTTGTGTCTAGGTGATCATCCGATTGTATTCGAAAGGACTACGTGTTGGTTATTTTTTTTTAGGTACTTGTTTGCTATGATGACTTAAACATTTGGTTTATTTTTTTAATAACTAGTATGTGCCACTTTGGTTTCATAATTTAATGTGTTTATTACATGTTGCTAATTTGATTAAATCTGTATGCTCATAAATAACTCAATTTAGGCTTGCTGCAATAATAATACCACCAAAACAGAAATTACTCCACAAAATCTGATTGAAAAATATTTTTCTGTGAAAAATGGAACCAACAGAGGGCGGCCCTCTTAATTCAACACGGGCGGCCCCCTTAATTTTAAGGGGACCGCCCCCTAATTTTAAGGGGACCGCCCTAGTATTTCACGGTAATATTTTAATTTTTTTTTTTTTTTTTTTTTATATTTGTTTTTATTTTATTGGTTTTTTATTATTTTATTATTTTATATTTCTTATTTTTGTTATTTTTAATTTTATTTTTTTATATATTCTTTTAATTAAGTGTTTATTTTATTTAATGTTTTAATATTAAAACAATAATTTTTTATGCTTTTTGATACCTCTTTTACATAGTTCCTCAGCTATCTTTGCCAAGACAGTAGATCATGCTCGAACACAAATTTGGAATAATTTAAACTAGCTTCCAAACCTTTTTCATTTTCAATCCATTTCCTTCCCATAAATTCCCTTAATGATCATCTCCAACACCACCATCTTCTTTCATCTATTCATCAACCTTTATCCAACATCCATGGCATCCACTAGACCCCCCTTTTTCCCATTTCCCAACTGCCTCAAAGAAAGGAAACAAAAAATCAACATCATTCCACCAAAACAATTGTTTGTGGATTTAACCCATGATGACACAAAAACTCCATCACCCACACTTCAACTGTAACATTTCTCAATTTCAGGTCATTTTCCGACTCCTATTATTCGTCACTAATTATTTTGGTCCGATACGCGTTTACTTTTAATTTAACTTTTAAGCAAAATCGCGTAGACTAGAAATAATCATTTAACGTAAACGGTCACCAAATAAATTAAGGTTTACGTCAAACAAGTGTCATATAATTATTAAGAAGATAATTATTAACTCTATGTATTTTATTTTTATTGGTCACGTAAAAGGTTTACCTAGACTTACCTAGACTAAAACCAATACCCACTTTTAAACCTTAAACACAAAATTAAATCAAATCATGTGTTAATACCCCACTAGGGCCGAATATGGGGGGACTAAGGATAACTAGAAAATACTTAAAAACTTTCACTAAGTACCATGTTACATCGAAATTGTAATTAAGGTTTGTACACGTCTCTAGGTTAGCTAATTACATTGGTTAAAGATCACTTTGGATGCTTCTTTCTTCATTGGAATCCCACAGGCAACATTATGTACAAACAATAATCCGTAGAAAGAAATCTTCCTAATGATCCCTAAGTACTTTACATCCCATGTTTAATAAAACCATGTACTAAGTGTTCTTGTTGACTCATACACAATGGTTTTAATAACCATTTGGTCTATCTTTTCTCTTTAGATGCGCTGGCTACATGCAATGTATATACACAAACCATAAGATTTTCATATCTTAGCAAAACCTTTGTAACACAAAACCTTAAAATTATGGATTGTACTTAGGTTGTTTTATCAAAACAATGTGTAATTAACTAGAAACCACTAAACCACCTAGTTAGGGGCCGGTTTTGGTTAGTTTGTGTGACTAGGAAATGTAACTAGCTACTTTGCCTATAAATACACACTCTCATATACCATTCTACACTCTTACAACTCACACAATCTCAAACAAGTAAACATATACACTCTCTTCTTATTCGGGTCACAAACCACACGCAAACACATCTGTTTATTTCATTCGAACCAACAAACACAACAAAGGTTTATATTACAAGTGCATAAGGGGTGCACGAGCTAAGGGTTAGCATTCTACATGTCCGTTACTCGAACCAAGCATGCTAGGACCTTTTGTAAGTCACATTTAAACTTATACACTTCATATTTTAGTTTCTTTCGATTACTAGGCTTGAGTCACGATAAATATGAGGTACACGTACCAATATATACGCATGTTAGAGCTCGTGTGGTGCTAGAATACACAGAAATACATATAAGGAAAACATAAAAGTCCATTAAACTATTCGTTATACGACTAATGTGGACACTAACAGTGAACAATAGTCATTTAACAAACGAACTTCACGGAAAACTACGCGGGGTAAAACTCTTCTAATAAACATGACACTATGGATTAGGGTAACGTTATACATGACTTAAAACCAACGCTTTGACATGTAAAACGCGGACGTATACATATGTTTAAAACACACGACATTTAGTCAACCTAGGCAACGTTTTCGAATCATATATTTAAACCAGGAAGAAAAAACAATCGAGACACAAAGGGCTTGTGTATCCAAAATGTAGCTATTTGGCTGTATCTTTTCAGTGCTCATGGGATTTGGGCCCAACCGGCCCAACAGCCCAGTCCATTAACGGACGTAAATGGGCCCAATATTCCGTTAATGAGGAACCATGGCTTATTATTATGCTCACTTAAGCTTATAGAGGGGTTAGGAAGCTTATTAAACTCGTTAACTAGTTAAACGCAAAGGGAAACCCTTAACGGGCCACTAATAGGCTTGTTAAACCAAACCAGGCCCAACAGGCCGTACCGTGGAGACTTCAGCTTATTAATAAGCTCCACGAGCTTATTAAGGAGCCTAATGTGCTTATTAAACCTACATGGACCTTGATATACCCTAGAAACTTAACCGGACCCTTAATGGGCTTGGTAGCCCATCACCGTGACCAAACGAAGCTCATAAGCCACAAATAAGCTTAGACCGCTTATTTGCGAGCTTAAACAGCTTATAGGACATATAATAACCTTAGAAAAAGCTAATCGACCTTAAAGGAGTAAACCTAAAAGCTTAAAATGCCTAACAGGTTCGTAATGGGCCCAAAAGCCCATTACCGAGGCTTAATAGCTTATTGAACGAGCCACACAATAAAAATAGATTAAACAGATCGTATGAGTTCTTATTGAGATAATATAATAAGTTGGATCATATGAGAAACCCAAATGGACCTTTTAAAAATATTTCGGGTTAAAGTTGATAGGCTCACGAGCCCAACAAACTCGAATAAGCTCAAATAAGCTCACCCGAGCTTATTTTTCAGCCAAATAGAATTATTGAGCTTAAATAAGCTTAATGAGGGCTTATGTGCCATTGGAAACTAAATTGGACCTATAAATTACTTATTGGACCTTAACGGGCACAATAAGGTCCTATAAGCCTAAATAAGCTCATCCGAGCTTAATTATAAGCTGACACAGCTTATATGGCTTATTGGAGCTTAATAAGACCCATTGTCACTTGTTAGAACCTAATTGGACTTAAAATATGATTTTTACAAGTTAAGGGGCTAAAAGTGTCAATTTGTAAAGTAGAGGGTTAAAACTGTCAAAACTGTTTTAAAAGGGTCTAGGGGCTATTTTTGTCGTTTTAGTAACTTAAGGGGGTTGTTTAAAAGTATAAGGACCAAAAGTGTACTTTCCTTAGATTGAAGGACTAAATGTATAAATGTGGAAACCCAGGGGTTTAAAACATAAATATTATATTTTCATAAACGTTGGGACTATATTCATAAATATAGAGAACCAAAGGGTATATCATGAACGAAAGTGATTTCACTAAACACTTAACGAATCGGACGAGTTATAATATTATTCAAATATTATATGAATTAAAACCCGACTTAATAAATATGAATATTTATTAATAACGTTTATACATATACTTGCCGTGCGTAACCGTATACCTTCCCAAGAGCCGTCGGGTAAAAACAAATGCAATAAACATGTGCACCACCACACAAGTGATAACAGTATATATAAACTAGCAATTTATTGTATTTTATGCATTAAGTCGTTAGCCTAAACTTGTAGACTAAGACTGGCCGTATTTACTTAGGTATTTTAACGGTGTGATTCTTTTACTTAGATATAATCATCATTTTCAGACGACTACTTACTAAGGTGAGTTCATAGCCCCATGTTTTACAATTATTTAAATGATTTACATCTTTGGGGTAAGAACATGCTTTGTTTTACAAATTGGATGCAAGTGTACATTTTATACTATGATTACGTGTTTGCCTAAGTAGCGATAACCCACTGAGCCCTTTATCATGAACTGTTAATTACTAGATTGTGAGCGCGAATGTTATAAATAGATCTATTTGGGATTGACATCCCCGTTTGGGTGAGTAGCGCTCACTGTGCCGGGTTGCCGGACAACAAACGTATACCATGTCAGATTTGGGATGTTGCGGGTTAGAACATCATTCACGGGCATTTATTGACAATTTATTGCATTCATACATTCAGCTTAGTGTAATGACTTAGGAAAAATGTAAATTTACTTTTAATGATTATGCTCTTTTGCTTAATCATACACTTGGAAATCTTGCGGTCCTACTATTGATTTACATAAACCTATGAATTCACCAACTTTATGTTGACGTTTTAAGCATGTTTTCTCAGGTCAATAAGGCACGAGGTGCTCAGATACATTGGGGGTCACTTTTGGAGAAAGTCAATACTAAAGATTTGGGTCGTATTACATTTTGGGAACATTTTTTATAAACCGAAATCTTTACCTTTATTGTCAAACAATTTAAAGCCATGAGCTTATGTAATGAACAAGTATTTTGTTAATCCAATGTATCTTTTTAAAATGACACGTTTAGTGGTCGTTCTCATATCTTGTGCTATTGATCTATGAAGTAACGCCCTCGGATATTCAACATTCCGCTGCTACCCAGATTTGGGGGTGTTACAGATTGGTATCAGAGCCAAGGTTATAGAGAATCAGGTTAAAAGTTTTGTCTGGACTATAACCATTTTCAAACACTGCAATTTCAAAGGGGGTTTTGCACGGGACACATACATTACTTGTTTGCAATCTAGCATACATGTTTACATGACATACACTGTTTTAGCATTAGTAGTTTACTAAGTGCTTGCATGATTGATATACACATATATAAATTATACTATGTATATTACTATAAGAGTCTTATAAGTAATACTTATATAAGTTTATTTTACTGTTTCTGTAGACATGTCTTCTGCATCATCTGCGGTTACCTACACTTCCGTCTACACCGACTCCGAGCCAGGGAGGGTATTTTGGGGAGCCGATGAGGAGATATCTGATGGAGGTTCTCCACGAGTCATCGTATTAGGATACGATGGACTCCCTATACAGCCGGTAGCCCCACCATCACCGGATTACATACCTGACTCCGAGGAGCCACAGACACCACCAGCACCACAGGATGAGGATGAGCGTAAGCCTATGTTCATACAGCCACATGACCCTGACTACGTGCCAGAACCTATATACCCTGAGTATATACCATTGGAGGATGAGCATGAGTTTCCGGTTGAGGAGCAGCCATTACCTCCTATTGATTCACCTAGTGTTGAGTCACCAGGGTATGTTACTGACTCAGATCCCGAGGAGGATCCAGAGGAGTATGAGGATGATGAGACAGGGGATGGTCCTGTTGACTATCCTATGGATGGGGGAGATGATGAAGATGATGATGATGGCGATTCATCCAAGGATGACGCCGATGATGAGGACGAGGAAGACGAGGAGGAGGAGGAAGAGCATTTAGCTCCGGCCGACTCCGCTGTTGTTGTACCTACTGTTGAGCTTGTTTCCCCACCTGAGGGAACAGAGCCTGTTATACCACCACCCTCTACTGACATTACTACCACTGGAGCTAGGATTACTGTCCGGCTTCAGGCTTCTATATCCCTTCCACCAGAGGCAGAGGTTGAGAGACTTCTAGCCATGCCTACTCCACCACCATCACTACTTACCTCACTATCACCACCCTCTGCAGGGGAGCGCCTTGCTAGGTGCACGGCTCCATTTGCACATTCATCACCACCACTTGTGCCATCACCATTACTACCATTATCTGGGTGTCCAACCCAAATCCAGACACTCAGGATAGCCTCCACTCAGGCCCTGGTTGATGCGGTTACTTCCGCATTACCATCCCCTCCACTACCACCACTACCACCATCTCTATACATACCACCACATGTTGAACGTAGGGATGATGTTCTCGAGCCCGAGCAGCCACCTCGCAAGAGGTCGTGCTTGTTTGCTCTAGGCTCCAGGTATGAGGTCGGGGAGAGTTCTACTACTAGACCTACCGGAGGTCGAGGGATAGACTATGGGTTTGTCAGCACCTTAGATGCTGAAGAGAGACAACGAGGGCGTAGAGAGGTTGGGTATGGTATTAGGGATACTTGGGTGGATCCGGTAGAGGCATTTCCTGAGATAGCACCTATGACCGTGGGAGAGGTCAATACTAGGGTTAAAGAGCTTGCTGAGCTCCATGAGCATGATACGCAAGACTTATATGCTATATTAGAGGATGCTTAGGATAGTAGGACTCGCATATCACAGCGAGTCACTATGGACTCGCAGCGGGTCGACTTGCTTATAGAGGATAGGATAGCTCATCAGGAGACAGTACTGATTGTGAAGGAGGAGGCCTATGCTTTTTGAGAGGCTTAGGCTCATTTGGTAGGATTAAGCCAGGCAGTCCATTATGAGCTTCAGACCCACAGTGAGCAGGTGTATGCACACGAGTCCCAGATCTAGGCACATTAGAACGCACAAAACAAGTTGGCAGGGTCACGTCTTATTCAGACACAGCACCAGGTACATGAGACTCGCTCCCAGATGTAGCAGACTGAGATGGCAGAGCTGCGAGAGACTGACCGTAGACGTAAGGCACAGATGGTAGAGATTCTCCGAGTGATGAGAGGCATGAGACGATAGATGGGGGACATGCAGGCCGAATTGTTAGCATTGCGAGAGCAGCAGAGGAGAGCTAGATAGCCAGGACCAGATGTTAGAGTTCCAGATCACCAGGATGCTTCTAGGGATGCGGATAGCCACATCTAGTGGTTTATGTCAGTTTACTTTGATAGGCAGTTGTACAGGCATGTTAAGTATTAGGGGTTCTCCCCGCTAGCATAGCCTTAGATCTTTTGTATTATATTTTTGTGTGTTAAACCAAAACTAATTCATGTAAATTTTTTACCAATTTTATGAATGAAATAGATGTGTTATGTTGTACTATATACCTCTCTTGTATTGTTGTCTCATCTGAAAATTATTGTCTATCTTGTCATGACCTCACGTTTTGTCTCTTGTAATTTAGACGAATCATGGCACCTGTAACAAGACGAGGACCGAATACCCCACCTAACAACACCAACCCAAACAACATGACTCCGGAATCCATTCAAGCTATGATTGATCAAGCTCTTCTACGAAACTCCACCAATGGAGACGGAAGCCACAGTTCACACGGGGATAACCAAAGGAATGTGCAAACTACACGCCCTTGTTTCTACGCTGACTTCATGAAATGTCAACCTTTAAACATCAAAGGAAATGAAGACGTTGTCGGTTTAACCCGGTGGATTGAAAAGATGGAATCAATTTTTAATATCAGTGGTTGTGCTATTGAAAATCAGGTTAAGTTTGCCACTTGCACTCTGTTAGGGGCTGCTTTGACTTGGTGGAATGGTCAGATAAAAACCTTAGATCTTGATGCATATTCAATGACTTGGGAAGTACTCAAGAAGAAAATGACGAATAAGTATTGTCCGCAGGGTGAAATCAAGAAACTAGAAATCGAGTTGTGGAACCTAAAGGTCAAAGGGAACGATGTTCCAACATACACTGAACGTTTCCAAGAGTTAACCCTTATATGTACTAAGTTTGTTGCTAATAAAACTAAGAAGGTTGACAAGTACATCAGTGGACTCCCAGATAACATTTATAGAAATGTGAAGTCTTCCAAACGCAAGATGTTGGATGAGACTATTGAGTTGGCCAACAACTTGATGGATCAAAAACTCCGCACCTATGCGGAAAGGCAGACTGACAACAAAAGGAAGGCTGATGATTCATCCAGAACCAACCATGGACATCAACAACAACCCTTCAAGAGACAGAATGTCACCAAGGTCTACAATATGGGGTCGGGTGAAAAGAAGCCGTATGGTGGATCTTTGCCCAAGTGCACCAAGTGCCATTTTCATCACAATGGCCCGTGTAAAATGTAACAGGTAGGGCACTTTGCCCGCGACTACAGAGGTTCTGGCAACACTAATGTTGCTAATGCTCAGAGGGATAATAGGGCATTTCCCAAGTTGTTTTGAATATGGAGCTCCAGGACATTTCAAGAGAGATTGTCAAAAATTAAAGAATAAGGATGGGGGGAAATAGGAATGCACAAGGCTGGGTATACGCAGTTGGAAATGCAGAGAAGAATGGGAATGCATCGAGGAACCCGGACTCTAATGTCGTCACGGGTACATTCCTCTTAAATAACCGCTATGCATCTATCTTATTTGACACTGGTGCCAATAGAAGTTTTATATCTACTGAACTTCTACATACTATGCTTTAAGTTCCCTATTTACAACGCCCCAACTCCATTAGAAAATAGTTTATGCGTCGAATTAAGCTTGAATGGGAAAATAGTCAGGATAGACATCTATTATACGGGTATGCAACTTTAAATTATCTAAACCAACCATTCAACATAGATCTATAATGCCCCCGTAGAACTGGAAGTTTCGCCGTTATTAATCAGCATGGATTGGTTTAAGAAGGTGTCATCGCCGTGAATCGTGTGGATGATAAAACTTGTTTCGACATTCCCTATGGGAATGAGAACCCTTGATTTTTCGTGGTGACGAAAGTAAAAACGACATAGAATGTCTTCGGTGACCAATATCTCAATGTTCGAACTAGGCTCAAATAATACATGGCAAAGGATGTCAGAATCTTTTTAGCACAGATATCCCCAGAAGAGGAGGACAAGAATGCCGGAAGGGAAAGGAACTTAAGGACGTACCACCAATCGTATCGAGATTTTTCGAAAGTGTTTCCCGAGGACTGACGGGTCTCCTCTAGCACCGAACCGTGGAATTCCAGATCACATGATCTTCCCTAGGATTCGTCCCAGTTAGCACAGCAACCGTATCGATAAGGCACCGTCCGAAATGAAGGAATTGTTCAGAACAACTACAAATAGCTTTCCAACAAAGAAGGCTTCAAAAGACCTATTTCCTCACCTAGGGGAGCCCCGGTCTTGTTTTCGTCAAAAAGAAGGTTAAGGTCATTCAGGATGTAGTATTTGACTACCGGGGAGTTAAATAAGCTAACAGTGAGTAATCGTTATCCACACTCCCGAGGAGGATCTGTACGATTTATTCGATCAACTTTAAGGATCTAGCATTTATTCAAAGATAGATTTGAGATCAGGTTATCACCAGCTGAGAGTACGAGAACAAGACATTCCAAAGATGGCATTCCAAACTCGGTATGGTCATTATGAGTTTTAGGTTATGCCATTCGGGCTAACAAACGCACCTGCATTCATCATTGGACCTCATTATACAAGTGTGCAAGGCCCACTGGATATGTTCGTAATCGTCTTCATTTAATGAGATACTTATTTATTCATAGGATAAGGAAAGTATCACGAAGAACACTTAAGTTTAAGGCAATTATTAGGAATTTGCTTAAGAAAAGAAGAAGTTGTCTGCTAAGTTTTCAAAGTGTGTATTTTTGGATTCCGAAGGTAACAATTTCCTTCCCAGTCACTCAATGATAGCAGAGGCATTCATTCATGTGGATCCAGCCAAGATAGAATCCTATCAAGGATTGGGCCCACCATCTCTCCTAAGACCAAACCGAACAGGAGATCCCAGACCAATTTTTAGGATCGTTTTGCGATACTATCCTATCTGAAGGTTTATTGAGGGATTTTCCCGAAGATCTGCTAATCAATGACGAAGCTTACCAGAAAGGAATCAAATTTTATTTGTGGTGAAAAGAAGAAAAACGCTTTCAGTTAATAAAGCAGCAAGTTTGTTGCAGTGCGCCAATTCTTTCTTTAAATACCTGAAGGAAGCGAAGATTTTGTGGTCTATTGTGATGCTTCACATAAGGGTTTAGGTGCTGTATTGATGCAGAGAGATAAGGTGATTGCCTATGCTTCTCGACAATTAAAAATTCATAAGAAGAACTACACCACTCCTGATTTAGAACATGGATTCGGAGGTGTTTTGCTCTAAAGATATGGAGACATTATCTGTATAGGAAACCAAGGCACCGAGATCACCAACCAATAAAAGTCATACAAAATCAAACACATTCTTGACCAATAGGAGCTTAACATGAGGCAACGCCGTTGGCTAGAATTGCTAAGTGATTACGATTGTGACATTTGTTATCACCCGGGGAAGGCAAACGTAGTGGCCGACGCATTAAGCCATAAGGAATGGATTGAGCCATTGCGGGTTCGAGCCTTAGTTATGACTATTGGCTTGGATCTTCCCCAAACAATACTAAAATCCAGATCAAAAGCCCAGAAAACCACAGAATCTTGAGAAAGAAGATGTAAGGGGTATGATTCATAAGGATATGACCCCAAGGAAAAGTTGGAACCACGCGCCAATGGAACGTTATGTTTAAACGGCAGGAGTTGGTTGCCTTGCTATGGCGGCTTAAGATCCGTGATTATGCACGAATCCTATAAGTCAAAATATTCTATCCATCTCGATTCCGAAAAGATGTATCAAGACATGAAGAAGCTATATCGGTGGCCCAATATAAAAAAGCTGACAATATCGCTACCAATTGTTAGACAAGTGGACCCTTTGACGTATGCGAAGTCACGGCCGAACATCAAGGCCATCGGGATTATTTAGTATCAACCAGTAAAAATAACCCCGAGTGGAAGTGTGATAATATCACCTGGATTTTATCACCAAGATTCCTAAGCTCACATAGGTTTTTGACACCATCTTGTGAATAGGATCGACTTACAAAATTCTGCTCACTTCTTGCCAATAAGGGAGAATGATACCATTGGACCAAGTTGGCAAAGGTTATTTTTTTTTTTTTTTTTTTAAAAAAAGTTTTACTTGAGCAAGATAGTAGCAAGACACGGAATACATGTTTCAATCATCTATGATCATGATGGGAGGTTCACATCAAACTTCTGGAGATCATTTCAGAAAGCTTTAGGTACAGATCTGAGTATGAGCACCGCTTATTATCCAGAAATCGACGGCCAGAGCAAGAGGACTATTCAAACTCTCGAGGACATGCTACGTGCTTGCGTGATCGATTTTGGAAAAGGCTGGGTTAAGCATTTGCCATTAGCTGAATTTTTGTATAACATACAAGTTAATCACGCTAGGCATAAAGGGCCGCATCTTTGTTGAGGCCCTTTATGGCTTGAAAATGTCGAATCACCAGTGTGCTGGCCGAAGTTGGAGAAGCTCAACTGACTGGTCCGGAAATGATCCAAGAAACAACGGAAAAGATTGTCCTGATCAAGTAGAGAATTCAAGCTGCTTAGGATCGACAAAAAAGCTACGCTGATTTGAAGCGAAAGCCGATGGAGTTTGAAGTTGGGGATAGGGTTATGCTCAAGGTCTCACCTTGGAAAAGGGTTGTACAATTCGGTAAGCGGGGCAAGTTGAACCCGAGATATGTTGGACCTTTCAAGGTGTTTAGCCAAGTTTTGGGAAGGTTCCTACAGGCGGAACTTGCCTCAAGAGTTGAGCAATATGGTATCACCATACTTTCCATGGTGTACTAATCTTAAGAATGTTACGCTGACAAACCATTAGCCATGCCATTGGAAGGAATTCACGTTGATGATAAGCTCCAGTTTGTGGAAGAGCCCGTTGAAATCATACAACGGGAGATCAAACGATTAAAGCGAAGATGGATACCATTGGTTAAAGTTCGCTGTAAACACTAAGGAGGAGTCCTAGTCCCAATGTGAACTGGGAAGATTCGTTCAAACAAGAATTACCTACATAATCATCACGACACCGGACTTGTCATCATCTACTACCAAGGACCTAAGCTTTAAAGGACAAAGCTCTTTTAAACAGGTGAAGACTATAACAATTTACTCAATTTTCAGGTCATTTTACGACTTAATTATACTTCATAATTTATTTTAGTCCGAATAGTCATTTCCTTTTAAATTTAACTTTTTAAGCTAAATCGCGTAGACAAGAAATATCATTCAATGTAAATGGTCCACAAATAAAATGAATGTTTACGTCCAAGCAAGTGTTAGTATTTAAAATGGAAGAAAATTATTGACATTTGCGCATTTTATTTGTATTGGTCACGTAAAATCTTACGTTTCACAATAAAATACGTTTAGACACACTTCAGAAATACCTAAACTTACCTAGACTCAAACCAATAACCACTTTTAATCCTTAAACACAAAAATTATTCAATTCTTGTGTTAATAACCCATTGTGGACTAATAGGGCAAACAAAAACCATAACACATTGCATACTTACACAATCCTAGTACCTACATTAGCATATAAAAGGAAATGTAGCTAGAAACCGTAATACCCTTTGTGAAAGAATCACACATAATCTCCTTTTGATATCCAAGCCCCTACTCGACCCCCACTATGCCTAAAAACCCACTAGAAAAATCTAACACTAAGTACATGTTACATCAAGAAGTTAAATTAAAACAAGTCCTTAAAATGTTCCTAGTTTAACCCTTAATACCACAATTGGATAATAAACCAGTTGAACCTTTTTTGCCCTCTTGATACCCACGGCAAGCAAAGCACCAACACACAACCCATAAGATTTTCAAATCTTAAGAAATCTTGTACCTTTATCTTGTAATTAAGAGTTGTACTAGGAAGGTATTATCAATAGCATCTGAGATTAACTATAATCCTCAAAACCACCACTTAGGGCTCGGTTTGGCTTTGGATTAGAAACTAGGAAAACTAACTAACCTTAAGCCTATATAAACCCACTCGTATTGGCACTTAACACTTCTTGAAAACTCCTAAACACTCTCTTAAACAAAACCATCCTTATTTCTCCTCTTTGATTTCGGATCATACCATAACCGAACCCTAACAATTTGTCACATACACATCTAAGCTCACTCGAACATATAAGTGGTACTAGGGTCTTCATACAAGGTCATAAAAGGGTACACGAGCCAAGATTGGGTTAATTGATAAGCTTTGAAGCTTAGGGATGATATACATTCGGGTATAACTCATCGGGTTGCCATCCTATTCGTTCCAATACATATTCAAAAACCTAGGACCATTGTAAGTAGAGTGCTAACTCGTGTACATTCATACCTTTTCTTCTTGTCTTGACGTAAGGGTCACGGTTAACTTGTGCTTAACAAGTTAACATGAGCATGAAAGTGCATGGTTTGACCCATGCATGGTTCACGCACTTATTATACGTGTATATGATCTTGTGTGGTGCTAAAATGAGTAACATATATAAAACGAGGCTTAACAAGACTAGAGTTATATGTTTTCATTTAAAAATGAATTGCCAACGAACCTACTAATAATGAAGAATGAAAAAGACTAGACTGAAAACGGAGGTCGTTTGACCCAAAAACGAGTCAAGTCAAGATCCGTACCCGAGACCCGTTCTTTAAAAATCAAAAGTTTGCAAAATTAACCCTACAAAAATTTTTCTATTTTTCCTACGTACAATATGACTAAAGAAAATTTTCTAAAAAAGAAAAATATTTTTTTGATAATTTTTGTATTTTTTATGAATTTTTAAAACTTTTAACGAAATTAAATTATAAAAAATACTAAACTATTTTTAAAAATTCTGAAAAAATTACCTAAAATACTAGACCCTAAATCCTACCCAAGAAAAATAAGAAGCCCGAAATTCGGCTTATAAATAAGCCGAGAATAAGCTCAAACGAGCTTATAGCTTAAATGGGCTAAACAAGGTTAAATTAATAACCACTTGGGACTCTAACGTAGAAGTCCCAAGGGCACAGCGGTAAGGGGTGGTATAAAGAGGGGTGTATTGAGGGTTGAGACCCGGGTTCGAGTCTTGCTCACCCGGGTTTCCCCTTATCTCCCCTTTTTTTTTCAAAACTTTTTACACAAACTTGATAAGCTCCTTGAGCTTATCATTTTTCATAATTGCAACTTTTTGAGAAAAGCTAAAAATAAGCTAAAAAAGGGCTTAATGTTTGGCAGAAGGCTTAAATTTAGCTTAAAGGCTCAAGTGGCTATATCTTTTTGACTTTTTTTAGAAAAACTTTTTACACGAACTTGATAAGCACATGGGGCTTATCATTTTTCATAACTACAGCTTTTTGTGAATGCTTATAAATAAGCTGAAAAGGGGCTCTAAAGTTGGCAGTTTGCTTAAATTGAGCTTAAAGGCTCAAGTGGCTTTTTCTTGGTGACTTTTTGGACTATTAAGCTAACATTTGAACAAATAAGCTGAAAGGGATTTCTAACCTAACCTAAATAAGCACTTATGAGTTAAAATCTAACAACTAAATAAGCTGGAAAAGGCTAAATCATTAGACAGAAAGCTTAACTAAGCTTAAGGCAAAAATGGCTTTTTCTTTTTGACTGTTAGCACAAAATAAGCAAGGAAAGTGAACAATAAGCAAACATAGGCACAACAGCACCCTCAATAAGCAACTAAGAACACTAAGATAGCAATTAAAAAGCACTAAATAAGCTGGAACAAGAATAAGCTATCTCCTACACTATGCTTAAAAAAATCAAATGGCCACTTTTGTGCTTAGGATTAAGCACTTAAAAGGGCTTCCTAAGGATTGAGCTTGTAGGGGCTTATAGCTGAACCTAAGGGCAAACTAAAAAACTAAAAAGAACTTAAGGGCTTAAGGACAAATAAGCTAGAAAAGTAGGCTTGAAAAGTGGTGGTTTAACACCAGGGCAGTTTCAACAAAGGGTTTTGTGAAAAAGTTAGCTTAAAAATAAGCTCTCCAATAAGCTCAAAAACAAAAATCAACTTAAAACAGATGAAGAGTGCCTTGAAATGAGCTTGTGCACAAATGTTTAGAACTTAAAACTCTGATTTACCCTCTGATTTTTTAGAATGAAATTGGGACATGTTTTAACCTTTTGAAAAACTAAGAAAAATGTTGACAGAATTGCTAACAAAAACAAGGAACTCCTAAGGCTTTGGCTAGTTGGTTTTGCACACACAAATGACACTAATTTAAAGCCTTAACTCAGGTTTACAAGATCTTAAGCAAATAAGCACTTTGGCCCTCTTTTAAAACTGACAGACCTAAGAGAAATGAGAAATCTTGAAAAACAACTTTTGGACTTGAAAACTTTTGAAAACAGACTCAAAAAGGCTTAAATAACTTAAGCCAAAGTTGGTCAAGTGACACCAACCCATAACCTTGCCATTTTGACCCATTTTGGGCTTATCCCAAACACCCCTTAATATTTTAAAAACGAATTTTTAAAACTGTAAAGACTAGTTTAAGCACCAATTTTAAAAGACAAGTATTGAATAAGCATAGTTAAGCATTAAAAGGTAAAAAGAAAAAGCAAATAAGCATTCTAATAAGCTAATAAGCAAGAAGTAAAAAATAAGCTATCTAGGCAGTTTATACTTAAGACTTGGAAAATGGCATAAAAGCATTAATAAACATAAATAGGACATAAACAAGTAAGAAGAACAAGAATAAGCTAAGAATAAGCACTAATAAGTTGTTGCTACAGTAACTTCTAAGCAAAAATTTAAAGAGAGAGCATACCTCAACTCCTTGCTCAAAACAGGAGTAAAGTCAACCTAAATAAGCTCTAATCCTACCCAAGCTTATAAATAAGCTGTACTAAACAACCGAATAAGCCATCCAAGTTTGCTCATTCATCCTTAGCTTAATCACACAGTAACTTTTGTTTCTTTTGAATTTTTCTTAAATTTTTGTATAAAGGTTTTAAAACAGATTTTAAAAAGCTTATATAAGAGCTTAGACGTGAGCTTAAAGGAAACAAGAACTTGGAAACAATTTGAACTTAAATCTCAATTTTTCATTAAGAACATAAAAGTTTAAATGAATTACACTATTAAAGACTAAAACTGAATACTAAAAATTACACACTAAAAAACGAACTAACTTGCCACAAGGGCTTACAAAAGCTTTTATAGCCAAATAAGCTAGGGTTTGGGTCTCTTCTTCTTTACTTCACTTCTGTGCTTCTTTGTAGACACAAAACAGTCTTGTGTGCTTGTTGTGTGTGTATAAACACAAGGGCAATCCTGGCCCTTGGTTTTGAGTAGTGCCCACTCAAAATATATCAACCATCGATTTGTTCTTGGCCAATAAGGTCATATAGGATTGCCAAGCTGTTCATTGACCCATGTGGGGGGTGGGGTTTGTGATTGTGAAGGGTTTGGAGTGATGTGGTAAAGTCAATAGAGTATGAAAGTGACAGGTTTGGGGTTTAGGAGTTTGGCGGGAAACTTGTGGAAGATGTACAGTGATTCAAAACGGGGGTGTGGGTTTGTGGTTTTGTCACAATTGGTCCCTCATGGATATAGTTGTTATTGCAATACACGTCCTTGTGTTTATAAACGTTTGGGATGTTGGCAGAAACACCCCCTCAAGTGTTATTTAAGGTTTGCAAAAGAGGTCCTTTTTGTGATACAAAAATAATAGATTGCCAGTTTTGACCCATGTGGTATTTCTTTGGCGGATTGGCAGTTTTGATCCCTCACAAGTATTTTCTTCTTTTTTCTTCATTAAATAAGTTAGGGACTTGGCAATTTTGGCCCCTAAACTTATTTTTCTTCACTTTTTGACTTTTGGATTTGTCGGGGTTGACTTTGGTTGACTTTTTTAACATCTTGGGCTTTGTTTGAATTTTGTCTTTTCCACGACTTTTTCCATTCCGTGTCCGTTTTGTCGTTTTGGCTTCGTTTTTCGTCCTCTTGCTTAGATATCCCGTTCCTTGACACAACACAACAATTAGCAAAACAAGCATATATTTGGCATTTTAAGTCCGTTTTTGGTTATTTTAACTTGTTTTTAAAGGTAAAATGTATGTGTAATTAAACACATACCAGGTAGACTATGGGTTTGTCAGCACCTTAGATGCTGAAGAGAGACGACGAGGGAGTAGAGAGGTTGGGTATGGTATTAGGGATACTTGGGTGGATCCGGCAAAGGCAGTTCCTGAGATAGCACCTTTTAAACCGTAGGAGAGGATCAATACTAGGGTACAAGTTGCTGAGCTCCATGAGCATGATACGTAGGACTTATATTCTCTATTAGAGGATGCTTTGGATAGTAGGACTCGCATATCACAGCGAGTCACTATAGACTCGCAGCGGGTCGACTTACTTATGGGGGATAGGATGACTCTCCAGGAGACGATACTCATTGTGGAGGAGGAGGCCTATGCTTCCCGAGAGGCTTGGGCTCATGCGATAGGATTGAGTCAGGCGGTCAGACACACCGTGAGCAGGTATATGCATACGAGTCTGCTCCATTGCACATCCCCCCAGAGAATCAGCTACAGTTGACGGGTACTTTATTCAGACACAGCATCCAGGTACATTGAGATCACTCCCAGATTGCACAAGCGTTGGTGGCAGAGCTTCGAGAGAATGACCGTAGGCGTCAGGCACAGATGATAAAGACTCTCCGTGTGATGAGAGACATGAGGCGAGAGATGGGTGACATGCATGCCGAGTTGTTAGCACTGCGAGAGCAGCGAAGGAGAGCTAGACAGCCAACACCAGATGCTAGAGTTCCAGATCACCAGGATGCTTCTAGGGATGCTGATAGTCACATTTAGTGGTCTATGTCATTTTATTTTGATAGGCTGTTGTTCAGGCATGTTAAGTATTAGGGGTTTTCCCCGCTAGCATTAGATCTTTTGCATTGTATTCTGTGTACTAAAAACTATTTCATGTAAATTTTCAAGTTATGAATGATATAGATGTGTTATGTTTACTATATACTCTCTTGAGTTGTTTGTCTCATTTGTAAATTATTGTATATCTCGTTATGATTATGACCTCACATTTTGTCTCTTGTGATTTAGACAAATCATGGCACCTGTGACAAGACGAGGACCGAATACCTCACCTAACAACACCAACCCAAACAACATGACTCATGAATCTGTTCAAGCTATGATTAATCAAGCTCTTCTACGAAACTCTACTAATGGAGATGGAAGCTACAGTTCACACGGGGATAACTGAAGGAATTTGCAAACTACACACCCTTGTTTCTACGCTGACTTCATGAAATGCCAATCTTTGAACTTCAAAGGGACTAAAGGCATTGTCGGTTTAACCAGGTAGATTGAAAAGATGGAATCAGTCTTCAATATTAGTGGTTGTGCCATTAAAAATCAGGTTAAGTTTGCCACCTGCACTCTGTTAGTGGCTGCTTTAACATGGTGGAATAGTCAGATAAGAACCTTAGATCCTGATGCATATTTAATGACTTGGGAAGTACTCAAGAAGAAGATGACGGATAAGTATTATCCGCAGGGTGAAGTCAAGAAAAATATAAAAAAAAACTAGTTAGGGGAAAAAAAAAAAAAAATTAAAAATTAAAATTCGAGTTGTGGAACCTAAAGGTCAAAGGGAACGATGTTCCAACATACACTGAATGTTTCCAAGAGCTAACCATGATATGTACCAAGTTTGTTGCTAATGAAACTGAGAAGGTTAACAAGTACATCAGTGGACTTCCTGATAACATTTATGGAAATGTCAAGTCTGCCAGACCCAAGACGTTGGATGAGATTATTGAGTTGGCAAGTACATCAGTAGACTTCCTGATAACATTTATGGAAATGTCAAGTCTGCCAGACCCAAGACGTTGGATGAGACTATTGAGTTGGCCAACGACTTGATGGATCAAAAACTCCGTACCTATGCGGAAAGGCAAACTGACAACAAAAGGAAAGGCTGATGATTCATCCAGAAACAACCATGGTCATCAACAACAACCCTTCAAGAGACAGTATGTCGCCAAGGTCTACAATATGGTGTCGGGTGAAAAGAATCCATACGGTGGATCTTTGCCCAACTGCACCAAGTGCCATTTTCATCACAATGGCCCATGTACTCAGAAATGCCACAAATGTAACAAGGTAGGGCACTTTGCTTGCGACTGCAGGAGTTCTGGCAACACAAATGTTGCTAATACTCAGAAGGGCAATGGGGCAAATCCCAAGGGGAATGGTTGTTTTGAATGTGGAGCTCTAAGACATTTCAAGAGAGATTGTCCAAAGTTGAAGAATAAGGATGGGGGAAATGGGAGTGCACAAGGCTCGGTGTATGCAGTTAGGAATGCAGAGAAGAAAGGGAATGCATCGAGGGACTCGGACTCCAATGTCATCACGGGTACGTTCCTCTTAAATAACCGCTATGCATCAATCTTATTTGATACTGGTGCCGATAGAAGCTTTATATCTTCTGCGTTTAGTTCCCTGATTGACATCGCCCAAACTCCATTAGAAAATAGTTATGATGTGGAATTAGCTGACGAGAAAATAGTCAAGGTAGACAATATTATGCGGGGTTGCACTTTAAATTTCTTAAACCATCCATTCAACATAGATCTAATGCCCGTAGAACTGGGTAGTTTCGACATTATTATCGGCATGGATTGGTTAAGAAGGTGTCACGCCGTGATCGTGTGCGATGAGAAACTTGTTAGAATCCCATATGGGAATGAAACCTTGATTTTTTGTGGTAATGAAAGTAACGATGGGAGAGAATCTCGGTTGGCCATTATCTCATGTTCAAAGGCTCAAGAGTACATGGCAAAAGGATGTCAGATCTTCTTAGCACAGATATCTGCCAAGAAAGAGGAGGACAAGTCGGAAGGAAAGCAACTTAAGGATGTACCAATCATTCGAGATTTTCCTGAAGTGTTTCCTGAGGACTTGTCGGGTCTTCCTTTGGCTCCACCAGTGGAATTCCAGATCGACTTAATTCTAGGAACCGCGCCCGTAGCTCGAGCACCATATCGACTGGCACCATTCGAAATGAAGGAATTGTCAGAACAACTGCAAGAGATTTCCGACAAAGGCTTCATAAGACCTAGTTTCTCACCTTGGGGAGCCCTGGTCTTGTTCGTCAAAAAGAAGGATGGGTCATTCAGAATGTGCATTGACTACCAGGAGTTAAATAAGCTAACAGTGAAGAATCGTTATCCACTCCCGAGGATCGACGATTTGTTCGATCAACTTCAAGGATCCAGCATTTATTCAAAGATAGATTTGAGATTAGGTTATCACCAGCTGAGAGTACGAGAACAAGACATTCCAAAAACGGAATTCCAAACTTGGTATGGTCATTACGAGTTTCAGGTCATGCCATTCAGGCTAACAAACGCACCTGCGGTATTCATGGACCTCATGAACCGAGTATGCAAGCCCTACTTGGATAAGTTCGTAATTGTCTTCATCGATGACATACTTATTTATTCAAATGACAAGAAAGAGCACGAAGAACATCTTAAGGCAATTTTGGAATTGCTTAAGAAGGAAAAGTTGTATGCCAAGGTTTGAAAATGTGAATTTTGGATTCCGAAGGTATAATTTCTCGGTCACGTCATTGATAGCAGATGTATTCATGTGGATCCAGCCAAGATAGAATCTATCAAAGATTGGGCATCTCCTAAGACACCGACGGAGATCCGCCAATTTTTAGGTCTTGCTGGTTACTATCGAAGGTTTATTGAGGGATTTTCGAAGATTGCTAAATCAATGACAAAACTTACTCAGAAAGGAATCAAATTTGATTGGGGAGAAAAGGAAGAAAACGCTTTTCAGTTAATAAAGCAGAAGTTGTGCAGTGCGCCAATTCTGGCTTTACCTGAAGGAAGCGAAGACTTTGTGGTCTATTGTGATGCTTCACACAAGGGTTTGGGTGCTGTATTGATGCAGAGAGAGAAAGTGATTGCCTATGCTTCTCGACAACTAAAAATTCATGAGAAGAACTACACCACTCATGATTTAGAACTTGGATCGGTGGTGTTTGCTCTAAAGATATGGAGGCATTATCTATATGGAACCAAATGCACCGTGTTCACCGACCATAAAAGCCTACAACACATTCTTGACCAAAAGGAGCTTAACATGAGGCAACGCCGTTGGCTAGAATTGTTAAGTGATTACGATTGTGACATTCGTTATCACCCGGGAAAGGCAAACGTAGTGGCCGATGCATTGAGCCGTAAGGAACGGATTGAGCCATTGCGGGTTCGAGCCTTAGTTATGACTATTGGTTTGGATCTTCCCAAGCAAATACTAGAAGCTCAGATCGAAGCCCTAAAACCAGAGAATCTTGAGAAAGAAGATGTAGGCGGTATGATCAGAAATGATATACCCAAGGAAAAGTTGGAACCACGCGCCGATGGAGTTTTATGTTTAAACGGCAGGAGTTGGTTACCTTGCTATGGCGACTTAAGATCCGTGATTATGCACGAATCCCACAAGTCAAAATATTATATCCATCCCGGTTCCGACAAGATGTACCAAGACATGAAGAAGCTATATTGGTGGCCCAATATGAAAGCTGACATCGCCACCTATATTAGCAAGTGCTTGACATGTGCAAAGGTCAAGGCCGAACACCAAAGGCCATCGGGACTGTTAGTACAACCAGCTATACCCGAGTGGAAGTGGGATAATATCACGATGGATTTTATCACCAAGCTTCCTAAGTCGTCACACGGTTTTGACACCATCTGGGTGATTGTGGATCGACTTACAAAATCTGCTCACTTCTTGCCAATAAGGGAAAATGATCCATTGGACAAGTTGGCAAGGTTATACCTAAACAGGATAGTAGCAAGACACGGAATACCTATTTCAATCATTTGTGATCGTAATGGGAGATTCACATCAAATTTCTGGAGGTCATTTCAGAAAGCTTTGGGTACAGACCTGAGTATAATCATTGCATATCATCCAGAAAGCGATGGCCAAAGCGAGAGGACTATTCAAACTCTTGAGGACATGCTACGTGCTTGCGTGATCGATTTTGGCAAAGGCTGGGTTAAGCATTTGCCATTAGCCGAATTTTCGTATAATAACAGTTATCACGCTAGCCTAAAGGCCGCACCTTATGAAGCACTTTATGGTTGAAAATGTCGATCACCTGTGTACTGGGCTGAAGTTAGAGAAGCTCAACTGACTGGTCCGGAAATGATCCAAGAAACAACAGAAAAGATTGTCCTAATCAAGCAGAGAATTCAAGCTGCTCAGGATCGACAAAAGAGCTACGCTGATTTGAAGCGAAAGCCGATGGAGTTCGAAGTTGGGGATAGAGCTATGCTCAAGGTCTCACCTTAGAAAGGGGTGGTACGATTCGGTAAGGGAGGCAAGTTGAACCCGAGATATGTCGGACCTTTCAAGGTGTTAGCCAAAGTTAGGAAAGTTGCCTACAGGATATAACTTCCGCAAGAGTTGAGCAGGGTTCACCATTCTTTCCATGTGTCAAATCTGAAGAAATGTTACGCGGACGAACCATTAGTCATGCTGTTGGAAGGAATTCACGTTGACGATATGCTCCAGTTTGTGGAAGAGCCCGTTAAAATCATGGAACGGGAGACCAAATGATTAAAGCGAAGCCGAATACCATTGGTTAAGGTTCGCTGGAACTCTAGGAGAGGTCCTGAGTTCACCTGGGAACGTGAAGATTCATTCAAATAGAAATACCCATAGCTTTTCACAAACCGGTCTTCGTCATCCACTACAAGGTCTTAAGCTTTGGGGACAAATCTCTTTTAACGGGTGGAGATTGTAACATTTCTCAATTTCAGGTCATTTTACGACTCCTATTATTCGTCACTATTTATTTTGGTCCGATATGGGTTTACTTTTAATTTAACTTTTAAGCTAAATCGTGTAGACTAGAAATAATCATTTAACGTAAACGGTCACCAAATAAATTAAGGTTTACATCAAACAAGTGTTAAGTAATTATTAGGAAGATAATTATTGACTTTGCGCGTTTTATTTTTATTGGTCACGTAAAAGGGTTACGTTTCGCAATAAAATGCATTTAGACACACCTCAGAAATACCTAGACTTACTAGACTCAAACCAATACCCACTTTTAAATCCTTAAACACAAAATTTATAAAATTCTTATGTTAATAAGCCACTAGGGCCGAATATGGGTAAGGATAACCCAAAAGAAATTCGTCCCATATGCTTATATCAACTATAAAATCTCCTAATGATCCCTAAGTACTTGTATAACCTATGTTTAATTAAAACATATACTAAGTGTCTCTACTTAGCTCATTACACAATGGTTAATAACCATTTGACCTCTCCTTTACCCCTTTGATGCCGCGACAATGACCAAACCCACACACAAAACCATAAGATTTCATAATCTTGGCAAATCTTGTACAAATATTGAGTAATTAAGAGATGTACTTGGGTGGTTTAGCAAGAAACCATTTGAGGCTAACTAAAAACCTCTAAACTGCCACTTAAGGCTCGTTTTTGGTTAAGACAAAGACTAGAAGAGCTAACTAGATCATAAGCCTATTCATTGACACTTAACACATTTCCTAAACTCACAAACTCTCTCACAAGCTAAACCATCCCATTCTTTTTCCTTACATTCGGTCAACATAAACCACACCAAACGCACTCCTCATTCATTTCTAAGGATTCAAGGTACACTAGGTTCGCATACAAGAGCATTAGGAGGAGTATACAAGCTAAAGATTCGGGTATTCTAAGCTTTGGAGCTTTCGGGTTGTTATACAATTGGGTATAACACATTTAGGTTGTCTTCCTAACTCGAACCAAGCTCTAGGACTATTGTAAGTCACGATCTAAGCCTTACATATCATATCTCATTCGTTGTTCTTCCTAACTAGTTATATGAGTCACGTAAATTGGTAATTAACCAACCTACATAAGCATGAACGTGCATGGTTCAACCCATGCATGTTTCACGCGTATATTATGTGTATAAACGATCTTCTGTAGTGCTAACATGTGTAACGTGTATAAAACTTATTTAAATATCGAGCTAGGTCTTAAACGGGTTCACTAAATTACTATAATGGGAACCATTGTGATTAATTGCTCGTTTGTACAAAATACAAGAAAACTATACATTAACTTTCCATAAAAACGTGATGGTCACGGCAATGGGAACAAATGTAATGAGCCTAATAAAGACGAATGCATGTAGTGAAACACGAGTAATAATTGCTTATCGAGTGCTTATCAAAAGGATAAAAGTCCTAGAAACTAAATGGCCACTTTCGGGTCACACTGGGCTTGACAACCCACTATGGGGCCCAACAGGCCATGGAGGTAGAGTCCATGGCTTATTAATAAGATCCATGAGCTTATTGAGGGGCTAAATATGCTTATTGAAATTTCACAAACCTTAATACACCATATAAACCAAATCGGACCCTTGTTGGGCTCGACAACCCATTACTGTAGCCAATTCAAGTCCAATAAGCCACAATAAGCTTAAAAAACTTATTGGTAAGCTCATACAGTTTAATAGGCTTAATGGACTTAGAAAATAGCTAATGGACCTTAAGTAAATAAGCCTAAAGGCTTAAGGGGCTTATCGAACTCTTAATGGACCCAAAAGCCTATTAACGAGCTTATTTGCTTATTGAATAAGCCAAACAGTAAACAGGCCTTAAGTGCTTAATGAGATAAGAAAATAAGAGGGATCATATGAGAAACCTTTTTTTGTACCTTTCAGTTTAGAGTTGATGGGCTAACAAGCCCAACAAGCTCGAATAAGCTCAAATAAGCTCACCTGAGCTTATTTTTCAGCCAAACAGTTTCTTATAACTTAAATAAGCTTAATGAAGAATTATGTGCTCTTGAAAACTAGATTGGGCTATTATTTTGCTTAATGGGCCTTTAACGAGCCAATAGGTCCAATAAGCCAAAATAAGCTCATCCGAGCTTATTTATAAGCCGACAACAACTTGTGTAGCTTGTTGGAGCTAATAAAACGAATTGCCACTTGTTAGAACTCATTTGGACTTAAAATGTGATTTTACAAAGTTAAGGGACTAAAAGTGTCAAATTGCAAAGTTAAAGGTTAAAACTGCCAAAAACTATTTCTATAAAGTCCAGGAATATTTTTGTCAATTATGAAACTTAAACGACTGTTCTGAGAACATAAGGACCTAAAGTGTAATTGTTGCAAAGTTGAAGGACTAAAAGTGAAAATATAGAAACCTAGGGGTTTAAAATGTAAATGTTATATTTTCAAAAACATAGGGACTGATTTGGTAATTATAGAAAACCTAAGGGTAGTTTATGAATGAAAGTGATTTTATAAACACTTAGTGAATCGGACGAGTTATAATATTATCCGGGTATTATACGAGTTAAACCATGACTTAATAAATATGTATATTTATTAATAACGTTATACATATGCTTGAACGTGTGAAATCGTATACCTTCCCAAGAGCCATCAAGTAAATATAAATACAATAAATGTAACACCCCCAAATTTATCAACGCAGCGGAATACCACTTGGGGTGCTACTTCATAATACACAGCGCTAGATACAAGAGAACGACCTCTAAATGTGTCGTTTGTAAAACAATCTCGTTGATTTTCTGAAATCAAAATAATAGTTGTCCCATAATTGCATCACAATGAAAAGCTTGAAAGCAACACAACGAGATTTGATCATTTGTAGAAATCCAATTATGGAATCTTGTCAATTTAGACTCCAATGCACATCAGATAATCCAAGCATCTAATTTACCTGAGAAAAACATGCTTAAAAACGTCAACATAAAGTTGGTGAGTTCATAGGTTAGTTTAGATATGAATAATAAACCAAAGGTTTCCAAAGTATATATGACCATTTAATTCCTTAAATGTCCTTTCAAAATATATGTATGATTTTTAAAATCAACAGTTGCAAAACATGCCAGACCATTTAAATCTCCAAATAGTCGCCAAAACGTATAACATAGGACCACAAGATTTTCCCCGTGATAAAGCAAACCGCAACTATCACAAACATATAAACTTCCCGTGATGAAACAACAAATGCAAACATCACGAAACCCTGATTACGTTTCCTAAGCTCATGACACTGAAGCTCGACAATCTTTCTTGCAATAATATATATTGCAATTTCTGCCCGATTAGATGTTTAACCCGAAACATCCCTAAATTCGACATGCTATAACGTTTGTTCCCGGTGATAGCTAATTACCCGAACGGGGAGGTCGTTTCCCAAATAGATCTATTCATAACATTCACGCTCACATAATGTAATTAACAACTACATCTATGCAATTGACAGTTCATGATAATGGGCTCAACTTGGGTTATCGCTACTTAGGCAACACGTAATCATAATATAAAATTGATCCACTTGTGTCCATTTATAAAACAATGCATGTTTTCAGTCCAAAAATATATAAAACATTTATCCATAACGAGTAAAAGTGAGGCTATGAAACTCATAATATGATTTAAAAACAATCACATTGTTATAAGATGACCCGGTAAGTAAAGAGTTTATAGACAAGCATGTATTCTCCCTTGCGGGTTTATAAACATTCAAAAGATTGAAAAGCGAGGTTATGAACTCACATTGATGATGAAGAACGATTGGCAGATAGGCATCTAATATGCACAATACGAACGGAAGACGAAGCGGCTCGATCAAGAAGTTGCAGCTAATCTTAACGGCTAAATCCCACTAGCCTAGGATAATGTATTTGGGTTTCCCGATGGATAGTTACCTCAACGCGTCACGTTGATAAAAGATTTAGATTTAAAGTTGTACTAGTTTGGTGGTTGGTTAAATAAATAATTTGAAAAGTAACGCAACGTGTGTAATATATTCTGTATATATTACATATAAAAATAAACCCTTATATAACTCGTACCGTGAGTTATATAACGAATAAAAACAATCCGAAGATTAATGCAAAGTATATAATATTTTGCACGTATTATATAATAAATATGAATAATTAATTAAATCAATTAGTTTGACATCAATTTAATTAATAAGAAGACTTTGTATAAATTAACTTAAATTGTGCCATTGATTTTTTTTATATGTTTTGACTTATCATATCATGTGTTTTTATTTTCTTATGAAATACTTAATTAATTGATTAATGAATTATATGTGTTTTAAAAAATGAACAACTTCATAGGTACACAAGACGTGTTTCTTGTTTAATGATGTTATAAGCTAACAGAGTATTATATTACACTATCTAAATGCTATGAAAAAACCCATATATAGTTTTTTCTATTATTCGACTTTTAGATATAAGTCAAGTGCAGTTAAAACACATGTGGTCATAAATTAAGGTTTATGAGCCAAGTTTATTTTATTAATTGGCATGACCGGTTAAACCATCTCGAGTCAATAATGATGTGAAATATATATAAGAACATTGAGTTCTTCAAAGATGATTTTGATTATTTTTATTGTTGTCAATGGAAGTTCATTATTTATCATCACTAAATACAAATAAGGACTTGATTCTTTAAAATCCTTAGAATTTTAAAAAAAGATGAAAAGGACATGTATGTAGGCCTATGCATGTGCCATGTGGATCATTTTGAGTTATAAAATCGATGCATCGTCAAAATGATCATCAAATACGCAATTAAAGTTGGCGTGATTTAGTGGCTCGATGTGAGCACGGTTTTCCAAATAAAAATTATTGAGAATGGTGGTGAATACTTTCAAGTATTGGGCGATTATTGGAATAAGTGTTGAACTTAAAGGTAGACCATGTTCATACGCGAATTGCTTTTGTTGAAACGTTTATAGAACATCTTCAGTTGATTGCAAAGCCAATAACTACGAGAATAAAACGCTTTATTTTATGGGGCATGTTATAAGATATGAATTCACATATTGTCAGCAATATATAATGAATCTTCCCTATAAGAATGGTCACACATTGGGATGTTAGAATTGATGATTCATTCAGGGGGAGAGAATGAGCGGCGAGAAATGTAGAATGAATTATAATAGTAAAGTTGATCCTCACATGAATATATAAACTTGGAGTTGGATAGGACAATTCATTCTCAGATATAGAAATTGCCAGACAAACAAGTTTAGTGACCTTAAATAAAGTGACTAGATAAGATATACGCTGCTAATGCTCTAATTACAATGTGTGTCCCAACATTAAAACTAATTATTGGTAGTAAGTCTATGGCGCGTCTGCAACGTGATAGACTAATCGATTCCAAATAAAAGTCCTTGAATGAAAAGATAAAATGGAGCAAGAAAATTAAGATGGTCGAATCGAGGTAATAAAGACCCCATAATAGTCTCCTTAAGAGACACTAGACATGAAGGTTAACTATGAGATCTCAATAAATTATATAATATAATGTCTAGTAGAGTGTGGAATCGAAAAGAATTGAAACAACGTCGATAATAATATTGTATGTACTAATGCGCATGATAAATAAGGTGAGGATCTTGGATACCTGCAAGAGGTGCAGATGTATAAATGAATGGCCAAATAATAGAAAGACGTAAAATGTTATGAGATAGAAAAATTAATGGTATGTCTGGCAACATGATGAATAAGTTGTATGCGTCTAATACAAAGAAGAACTTATTTTATGTTGAGATTCCTTAAGGAGTATATAATGCATGAATCACGTGTTATAAAATTCTCGAGATTAATAATCGATTAAATTATACAAGTCATTCGAATGGAGTGAAGCAAGTATTTTAATATTTTTAAAAGTACAAGAGATATGGGTTTATATTTTACTAACCCATCAAAACAAGTTTAGTTGTTTTTACAGATGCATGATATATGCTTAACTTAACGGGTTGGTCCCAAACTGATATGTTCTTCACAAGTGGAGGCACTATAATTTTATGGCGTTCGGCAGAGCAAACGATTATGGCTACTTCATACAACCATACTGAAATTCTAGGAAGAATATACTAATAGTTATTGCATGAAGATAATGTAGATGCAGTTCTTACTTCAAAAGAGGTTACATCAAAAGATTAAGTGATGTTGTCATCAGAAGGAGACAATACGTGCTGCACTCTTTTTCCCTTATCTATGGTTTTATCCCATTGGGTTTTCCTGGCAAGGTTTTTAATGAGTCAGCATTCCACAAAGCGTATTAATAATATGGACATCCAAGAGGGAGTGTTATGGATAATTATATGTGGATGTCCTTATCTCCTAATATGAGTTAGAGTTTATATGTAACTAGGAGATGGTTCAAGCATTATCTCTTTGTATCTATATATAGACCTATTGGTTAATTGATTAATAACACTTTTTATTCACTCAAACTTGTGTTCACAACCATTTACCATTTTAGATATTTAATGTTTATACTGATTAATTCACTATTACTTTATCTGTTATACATCAAAGTCACTACTAATATCTAAAAAGTATATGGTCAAAAAAGTATATGCTCATTATCCCAAAGTATATATGCTTTTATTTCCTATTTCCTCAATTGAAAAGAGTTGTTGATCAGTGATCAAACGGTTGAGGTCTCAATCCGAACTAAACGCTTGTGTTTAATGTGTGAAATTCATCTCTTTTTTATAGAAGACTGAAACACCTACGAATTTATTGTTGGACAATCTTAAACGTGTATCTTGTTCAATGCTCAGTTCGTACATACAGTTTAATAAAAACATAATTATTATTGTTTTCTCTCTTATACTTTTTGAAAAAATGACAGTTTTACTCTTAAGTAATTCATTACTTCTTGTAATAAGAATTTCAAGTAAGTGTAATATAGTAATCTAAATCGAATCTTCCTCTCTATATATAGAGTTGAACAATTAATTTAAGATGACACAAAATGGAAATATGTACAATAATATTAGGCCGAAGAGAGTATTAATCAACTATAATAGAGTAAATAGGACATCAAGCGTAAACCCTAATGGGTACTAATACATATTTATTAATAAAAAATGATACATGAGCAGGGGTGTCAATAGGGTCGGGTTGACCGACCCGAACTCGATAATGCTTAATGGGTCCGGTTAAACCGGGTTAAAAAGTCTTGTCGGGTGATTTTAAACCGAACCCGATAATCTAACAATACTATCGGGCCGGATTAAGGTTAGATAATTAATGTTATGGGGTTATCAGGTCAACCCCATAACACTCAAAAATCAATATTTAAATTTTTAAGTAACAATATTATTTTGCTTATTAGTTGAACATCTGACAAATCTAAAACTAGGCACGATATTTTGAGTTCCAAATACTGCAATGAATGTGTGAAGTTAGATGTCTTTATACACCATTAATGTACGCTTGACTGTGTTGCCAAAGACATACTTATTAAGGCTCGTTTGGTTTGTAGATGAGTTAAGATTTAGATTTGAATTCGAATTTGAATTTAAGTTAAGATTTGATATACATATAAGGTAATAGAAAATATTATATTTAACTAGTATAAAGTATATTACAAAAGTTATGAAAATCAAAGAAAGATTACAAAATGTAAAATAAATGAGTTATTATTAGTCAATGATCAAGATATTGTGGCCCAGAATGGATACCACGCGTATCAAGACGCAAAATTAGGGGTGAGCATCGGTTCAAAATCGAACCGAACAGACAAAAACCGAACCGAACCGAACCGAAAACCGAGTTTGGGGAAAACACGAATCGAAACCGAACTGAAGTTTATCGAGAAAAACCGAAACCGAACCGAATAGATATTTTAAGCGTATTTTTTATTTTTACACGAACCGAACCAAAACCGAACCGAACCGACAAAACCAAAACGAAAAATTACAAATTAAATATACAAAACCGAAAACCGAACCAAAAATGGTTGGTTCGGTTTTCGGTTGGTTTTGCTCAACCCTACGCAAAATAGTGAGATCCATTTCAAAACTTGAACATATTATCAAGAATGGTGGAAAGCAATTATTTGGGCGTGACTACCAAATCCAAAACCCATATAAGCTAACCAAATGTATCTTTTGAACACAAACCCAATCCTACTAGTTTAAACCTCTATACCAAAGAGGCCTTTAGTTTTCATTGAACTCCACTTATAATATGTTTAACATCTTTGTGCAGTCTATTTAATCGGGTTGGATTGCGAATCATTTTCTAAAAATTCAAAACCTGATAACCCGACCCGATAACACCCGCATCATCCTAATTAAATAAACCTAATTGTAGACCTGCAATTCCTATGATTACACGTGTACTGGAACAATAAATGCAAATAGGTACTAGTTATAATGCCTGTGCACGCACGGGGTTTTTTCTAAACTTTTTAATTATGTATTGTTATCAATTAAAAAACAAAGAACTTAACGTGTCCTAAATAGTTTTACTTGATGGATTAAAAATATGAAATATTTTTTGTACATATGGTTAAAATGGGTCACTCAAGTGTTCTTTTTCATATAGTAATACAATATTGGTTCTTTAGGGATGCTATTAGCAGCCACAACTTGAGTGTTCCATCAACATTCCAATGAGGACCTCCTAGTAAGATATTGTATTCCATGAATAGAGTACCAGAATTGTAGCAAAACCAAAATAACTAAAGATATCAGATATAAATTTATTGACTTTAAGCAAGATTTTTAAGCATAAGTTTCATCAATAAGAAAAAGTAGGATTCATTATATAAAACGTTGAAAACAGTAACCTCACTCCTAACACAACCTATAAATCAATCTCCATACATTCCTTTCATGTTCCAAAAGTCACTTGTTTTAAGCTCCACACTCAGCATGCCATTATCTTTGTCCTCAGTCCATGTCGAAGTAGATACTACAGTACAATCTCAATGTGCAAGCAAAAGTAGTGTTAATGTAGGAACTCACAAAGAATAATAATGGGGTAGAGATCCCAATATAAATGATGTGCTTTGAGTCGGGTTCATAAGCAAAAAGATCATTTTGAGGAATATTTTTTATTTTAAGTATAGGTTCGCTACTATTTCTAAATTCATGTAAGTGTTCGACACTCTTTTTTAGACACATCAACCTTCAAATGAAAAGCAAAAGCTTTCTGCTTTCAGGTCTGAATCAATTATTTATGTTGTTTTAACTAAATGAATGTCGCCTCTTAGTACATAATTAATAACTATATGAAAATCTAATAACATAACTTAATTTGCATTAAAATCATCAATTTATAATCGCTTCTACTATTTTAAATTTTTCATTAGCAAACGAATAAGATATCTCTAAAGACAACTTAATCACTTTATAGCAAATAACTCATGTGATAGTAAAGACCAGACACGTTTCTTGTAATACTCTGTAAAATTCAGGTAAATAATATATTCTTATTTTATTTCTATTTTTACCTTTAAGTAAGAATTTTATTTTTACCATTTACCCGATTCATAAATTTTTACGTTTCCAAATAAATTCTGAGCTGTCTTTTAGCTTATTTCTGTCTGCGTGTTTATCGTAATTCGGATATTTTCATATTTTACCCCGAGGATTTCATTATTCTTAGTTTAGTAAAATTTAAATTTTATTTTCGTTTTGGTCGAACCTTGCTAAAAACCGCGCTTTGAGCTTAAACCTTACTTTTTTAATTATATTCTTACCTTGTATTACATATTAACACCACAAATAAATCAAAAAAAATAATATGAAACCCTCCTATTTTTTGGCCCACAGCCGAATCCTACCAAACCCAAAACCACACATAATAAAATTTTGTTTTTCCAGGGATTTCATTAGGAGCTTTGTTGAAGTTTTGATGCGTGTCGAAAAATATATCTTGTGCAAAAAATTAAAAGGGTAATTTTAGGTGTCATAACAATATTTTTATTAAGTTTAAGCTTTAAAATATGGTAGAGCTTGTTCTCGCAATCGTTTTGATATAAGGATCGCCTCGTAAGTCTTAAAAACAAAGTATTTATGGCGATTCAAAGTTTTGAATTTTTATAAATAAAATTCTGCACTATTTGAAAAAGGGTATTTTCTGCGCAGACTGTAAATGGGTCGTTTCAGACATCTTCTGACCTGTTTCGGCCTTCGGCTAAAACATAAAAGTGGTCCGTAAGAATATTTTCTAGTGGACACGTGAGGATTTTGGCTTAAATGTACAGAATATGGGTGGTTTTTTTGGTCAAATTTTAGTTCTGCGTTTTGATATAAAAATGATAGCATTCTTTTTAGTAACTAGTAATCTGACACAGTTTTCAAATGCGGTTTCGGCCTTTTTTTGATTCGAAATGGCCTTCGGACGAAACATAAAAGTTGTTTAAAATGGCGTTTTACATATGACTTGTGAGAGTTTAGGTCTAAAAATGCAAGACGGTAGAGATAATGGGAGCCAAAGTTTGTAATTTTTCCTAAAAATAACGTCAGAGTGCACTTGTTGAATTTTAGTCAAAAATGGGTTTATGAGCGTTTTTGAATTCGTTTGAGCTCGTGAAACTTTAAGAAATATTATTTTATGATTAGTATTATATTAGGGGGCGTTGGGCGTGTCTAAAAATAGTAAGCCTATTTTTCAGAAAAACTATGTATATGTACCTAATATTAAAAGTAGAGTTGTATGTTAAAACTTTGGGTGCGTTAGTGTTAACGGAATATAAATATTATTACAAGACGATATTAACGTACTAAATTTCTTAACTTTCCAGAAATAAAAACTTTCCTAAAAATAGAAACTTTCCAAAAATAGAAATTTTTAAAAAAAGAGGCTTAACTTAATTACGAATCTTATTCATTCTTAAAAGCTTGTTTTGCTATATAACTTAGGACACACATATGGATTCTATATGCTTTTATTTATATATATGACTTATGTCATTTTATTATATATTCATTTCTCTAATTGCGCACCATTATTTTAGGTCGCGGTTAGAAGTTCTCATCTTTATTTTCTTCGTCGTTAATATCGTTATTCTCATTTGCTTACGGTGAGTTCATAGCCTCTTTTTCATTACTTACTTGTTTTATAAAACATTCGGGGGAGATTAAATGTTATGCTTTAACATTTGAATGCAAGTACTTTGAAACTGTATGCTATCCAGATATATACCTGATATTAATGCCTAAGTACCTTCACCGTCTACTTACGTCCCCTTTTAATCATGAGCCGTTAGTTGCTATTGTAGTAAGCGTGAGTTTGATGGATAGATATATCGAGACTGACAATCCCCGTCCGGAATTATGGTTTCATGTTGACCATGTGACGCATTTAACATTTGAAGTACTCTTAGGGTTATTGGTAGAATACCCTACATTTATTTGGGGCACAAATTGTTAAGGTCTCGGTGTCATGAGCTTAGAGCATTAATAGTTGTTTTGACATGAATGTGTTTCATTTTCGCCATTTACTTAAATCTTGCGGTTCATTCTTTTTACTTATAAACCTATGATCACTCAACAATTTTGTTGACTTTTAGCATGTTTTAATCTCAGGTCCTAAGGTATAAAGCTTGGATGGGAGCCACGTTGGATATCTCTTGGAAGGATTCTGTTTTCACTTTAATTCGATGCAAGCTTTATCTTATTAAAACTTATGTCAGCTTTTGAATATTGTGATGTCAGGTTTTAAACTCATGAATTTTTGAACGTTTGTGTCATGTTGAAAACTGTTGGGACCAATGTTGTGGCTCTGATATTTTCTGAAGCATCGAAGGAAAACTTTATTTAAAGTATTTGTTCGTGAAGCATCGATAGGAGAATATACTTTTGTATTTAAAATACCGTTCTCTTTGAATGTGTCGTTTTCCTGTATGTACTTGTCCAGTTGGTGGTGTTGACGTGCCCCTCAATGTTATCAGCTTTCCGCATATGCTACCAGATTTTAGATGGTGGTTATAACTTATGTTTTTTTCTTTGATTGTGAACTTTATTATAATTTAGTGGACATATAGATTTTTATTATTATTCAGGGTAATTTTGCTTTTTTAGCATTATAAATATAAGTGGGGGGAGTCACGGATTATCCGCGCAAAGATTCCTGTAGTCTTGTATTTTTGAGTTCTCTCGCCTTAAACCTCTCTATACATGACAGATGCGTGTGCTCTGACACACCAACTAACCCGAAACTAATAAACTAAAAGTTTAAGCAGATGTAGAATCCTTACAGTAGTAGGATTTAGAGTTTTAGAGTTAGGGACGTGCCGTCTTGTAGATTCACACTCCCTGTGAGCTGGGATATTTTGATAGTGAGGCCAGCCATGGAGGTGTGACATTTCTTATTCAAAATGCTTACATTAAACATCAGACACATTCCAAAACTTAACTATTTTGACCTAAACCCGCTTAGGCCAGTTACCAAGCCCGCTCGCCCCACCCATCATGCCACGCCTATTTCAAATGCATACCATAAAACATTGTGCCTTTTTCTGGGTGGGGTATTACCATAAGTTGTATGTTAGTATTTTTATTATAAGCATAATTTTTTTAGTGGTCGTTATTAAATTGAGTTTAAGCTATATGTCTCGCTTCAATCATTTTTAACACAAAAGAGGAGAATTACTTTGAATTATGTTAAACAAACCAAAAAGAATACTCAGTGCCATTATTTGTATCATCACAAAACTCCCATTCAACATACCCGTGATCATGTTGATCCAACATATATTCCTTCACGTAATCAAACATTTCCCAGGAACATTTTTGGAAAAGTTTTGTAAATGTTCTGGACAACATCCGTAGACATGTGCCGGAGATATATACCTCAAGCATGTACTTTTGCAAAATGTCTTGTTTTAGCATCTCCTCGCGTGGTTGGTTTGTCCATATGATGATTCTGTTGTTGATCAAACTGGAAAAAAGACTGGTAACGAACATATTTTTACAAATGAGTTAAGGTCTTTAGGATCCCAACTTATAACAATTGTATAAATTGTTTACAAATATTTGTAAGAATAAGAATGTAATCCGTTAAAAGGAGGATTGTTGTCAAGGTCGGTCTCACATTGTCGTACAAACATTGGTTTACTCTAGGAGATGAGATCTGGGGACTGACTGACCCACATTATGGGTTATAGCGTTCGGGGTACCCATAAATTATTGATTTAAATACGTTGAAAATACTATGTCACTTAAATAATCATTCGCTCCTTAACCAAAAGATATAATTATACAATCAAAGTAGTTAATTCGAGTAACTATATCACTAAAATACCGGCTGCATGCTAAGGTTCAAAGTAATATGAAACTAACATTTTTGTAGTGTTATCTGAACCAAATCAAAAAAGTTGTTTCAAAAGATACATCATATTAATATTAATAGATATCATAAGTAAAACAAATTTGACTTCGTATGAGATGTCTTGGAGTGGTAACAAATGGGCAATTGATATCTCCCAGGCTCACCCAACCAATGGTCATGGATGAAGGAAATATTAATGTTATATATCAATTAAACCAAGTATCCAAATCCATTTTTAGTAATTGTTATTTATAGCAAAATAGTATAAAGGAGATGACCGTTCAAATTCATTAGTGACAACTACAAGCAAATATAGTAACAAATACAAAAAGCTCCATACAAATAATGAGTCACGATTCAAATCGCAGTTGTAAGATGCTGATATCAACAAATAGTCTAATGTTGTTTACGATTAGTTGAAGCACATTCTTTTTATTCATTTTTAAAATGTAAAATTTCAACATAAAAAGCCTCAACTTATTTTCAGATTCACCAATTTCTCAACATTTTTCCCCAATAATACTCTAGTGTTGGATGTTCAGAAACCTCAATGACCTACCACTATAAAGGGTAATATCAAAGTTATAATTTTTAATATGATTAAAAAGCGTACACACGACGAATAACAGTAACATATAAACACCTTTATTTTAAATCTATATAATATAAACGTACTCTTTTTTAAAATATTTATATCATCTATGTCATAAATAAGTCTTAACCTTTATTTTGACGTAGTTCAATGATACATACAATGATCAGCTATTTATATAAAAAATTACCTTCTTCACTCTATCTTGCAGCCTCATCTACGTCCCCCTACACCCTCTTGTGTTGGATTACTTATTGCATGATTTGTTAGACGTAGTTAGTGACTTAGATATAGACACTTGTGTAGATTGCTCATGCACCTTGATCATTTGATCAAGATAAATGATTACACACACATATCACACTCTATATCTTTATTCTTCAGATCAGAGATCGGGAATATTTATGAAGCAAGGGAGAAAGAGTTGATAAAGATCCGACGATCCAGAGAGAATCACACACATGAGATTGAGATCTAAGATGATACATGAGTTTAGAGAAAAAAATGAAGCGTATTCGAGAATTTAGAGTTTGCTTATATATGTGTGTTTCTATATTCTTATAAAACTGCTTATAGAATATGAGATAGACGTATTTAAGAGAGACCTGTAATATTTTATTTGTCTCTTTATAAAAGCTGACGATGGGCGCTCTGGATACAAAACTGTGTGTTATATCGCTGTAACCTATAAATTATGAATCCACAAATATAAGTAGAATTTATTTCTTTAAAAGTAGACTAGATATAAGATATATCCTAGATATAAAGAAGAGTTTATTAAAATTGTGTCCTAGAGTTAGATAACGTTTTCGAGTTCTAGAGAAGTAAACATATATAATGTCTGGGAACGAAGGTCTTTTCCATCATTGCAATCTCGTATTTTTTGACCTGTATATTTTATTCTCTTATAAAGCTGTCGAGGTTCTGGATAAAAATGTTGTATCATGAGTCCTATAAATTAGAATCCCACAAAACTGAACTTCTATTTTCTTTAGTAGACTAATAAGATAACCTCCAAAGAAGTTAAAATTGTCTTTTAGATACTTTTCGAGTTCATTAAAAAATAAAAAGGTCTGGAACAAAGGCTTTACATATTCAACAATTTTCATTGCATTTGTAAATGCCACTAATGCCAAAATCTCATTTGTTGTCTCCTGCTCTACGCTTATGGAATTAATATACGCATATTTATTCTAGAAATTTAATGGTGTGTGAGAAAATAAAAACATATGTGTCCCAATTTGTATTAACAATCATTGATTATATCTGAAATTATACCAAAAGAACTTACAATCTTATGCAAACCTAAATAGACATAGATGCGTATAACCTAATCATAGATAGTGCTAGACTTCCATAGTACTAAGCGTAGATTAAAAAATGGTCTAACCTGTTGAAAGAGCCCGAGAATTTGAATCATTTTTCAAAAACTTAACTGCATACAGTTCTGCAATTTACCACTGTGTTTCTAGCCCTACTTAGTCTATCTTTACCTAAGGTTCTGTAATTTAACAATAGATATATCGAGTCAGCCAATAGTACCCATGTAACTCAAGAAACTATATTAATCTATCCACAAAGGAGTAAATAACATCTACAAAAGTATACAATTCCATAGTTAGTCAATAGTATACAATAGCATCCACAAAAATAACCCTAATTATTACCTTTAAAGCCAGAGTAGAATCTGAGTCATCTTGTTCTTTAGTAAAACCGGCTAATTTGTAACGATATAGGTAAGATGACCTGCTAATTTTCCATGTGGATAAATGATTATATTTAAATTTCCACGTGGACTTTTATTTTCTTAAACTATTCCACCTAGACAATGTTAACCACTTCACTACTCCAACATCATTTCAAGACTCCTACTTTAGACCAGATCATAAAGAAATAACCACCACTTTTTTCTTGTAATGTTTTTAAAAAAAAACAACATCAACACAGATCACGAAGAATCTATAAGGTTTTTGAAGAACTTATACAGATTTAGAAAAAAACCCTTAAAATATTTACAAGTTTCGAAGAAGACGGTGATGGTCGATGGTGATGGTGATGCGGGTCAACAGCTGTTGGGTCGATGGTGATGGGTCGATGGTGGTGGTGATGCGGGTCAACGGCAGTTGGGTCAATGGTGGTGGTGATGTGGGTCAACAGCTATTGGGTCTATGGTGATGGGTCGATGGTGGTGGTGATGCGGGTCGACGACTGTGGCTGAGATATATGGTGGTTGTAACGTTAACAGTGGTGGTGGTGGCGGTGTGCGGCGTCGACGGTGGCTGGAAGAGTTGGTGGTGGTGATGGTTAGCGGTGGTGGTCGACGGATTTTTAAGGTTGTTAGTGCTGGTGTGTTGTTTTATTTTTGAAGGGATTGAAGGTTTTCTAGCTGTGAAATCTAGTGTAAAGACTTTCAATCGGTTTTGGTGCTATGAGGAAGACATAAAATAATGTGTTAGGTACGTGTTGGTTATTAGTGATGGGTGGGAAGAGGATGCAAAGAGAGAATAAAAAAAAAAAATGGAGAATTTTGAGTGCTGTGAGTTTGATAGAGAGTGATGAGTGAATGATATTACTGTTGACCCAAGAGGAAATTACTTAATTCACCTAACATAAGCATAAAATTAAGTAAAAATGCCAATATTGCTTTTTTTAATTGTTTAGCCGGTAGCCGAGTTTGAATGTTTGCCATATTGTCCACTAATTTGATAGTTACAATCACTAGTTCGGTATAAACAAAGGTTGTTACCTGTACGGTAAAATTAAATATTTCATGATAAATATATAGACTTAACCCATAAAAAAGTAACCTAATTATTCACCTCTTAAAGGCCAAGTAGAATCAAACGTCATCCTCTGTTATTTTGTATTTGTTCTGGGCGACCCATAAAATATATAAGGAAGGTTTTAAAACATATATTTAGATCTTGCAATATTTAAAAGGTTAGTGTTGCTTCTTGGAAGACTATATACATATCCACACACAAAATAAAAGTTAAGGTTAAAAAGACCATTTACTGTCACATAGTCACACATACACGCTCAAATTAAGTTTAAATAGACCATTAAATCATGACAAACAACCATAACGCCTCATATGACACTCAATAAGCAATCCTAAACAGCCACTTTACACTACAATAAGCAGTTTTAATAAGCAATTCCAAACAGTCATTAAAATCATCAAACTTGCTTTTATTGATAAAAATTTCACAAACCCAATTGAATTATATTAAATACAAAACAAAAACCCAAATATAAAATCGAATCAGTAGATCACAAACAAAAAAAATAGAACAAATTATACCTTGTAACAATCGTTTTGCACTTTTCAATCATAGTTAAGTACTTCAATCATAATATGATATTTTTACTCATAATTCGTTTTGAGTTGTTGTTCTTTGAAAGCCGGATTAGATTTGGGTTATTGGGAATAAAAGGTACCAAAGAAATATGTGGCTTTTCTTTAGATACGATAATCGTGCCTGTTTTTTTTTCTTTTACACTTTAGTCAATAACTATTTTATGTATTCACTTTCAAGTACTTGTGTATTTTTGTTTTTCTTATACATTGATTAACAAAAATGAATTTATAAATTTTTAATGCCAAATTTGGAAGTATTTAAGTTTTTTAATTAAACATAATTGAAAAAAAATAAGGAGAATCATACCTAATACGGAAACATTTTTTTTTAAATACAAAATTCCTCACTTTTCGTTTTCCTTTACTAGACAAAAGATTTTTTTGTTATTCTTAATTTTCCTGTTTAATAATAATAGTTAAATAATTTGGTTATCTCTTCCATTTTCTCTCGCAAGTCGTAACTATTTTCTTCCTAATTTTTCAATTGTAAAAATGTTCATATCTTCAAGCTGCCATTTGTATTCATGGCCCATCCATCTTTTTATATTTACATCGTATATATACTTGATAAAGGACCATCAGATCATGTGGGTGATTATAACAATTGTAAATTAAATTAAATAGTTATGAAAGAAGAAATACAACAAGAGATTTACGTAAAAGGTAAATCAAAAAAATTATTTAAGTTGTAAAAGTTAATGGCAGTAGTCTAATAAAAATATTAAGGGTGTGTTTGTTTTCTAGAAAATGTCTGACCAAGCTCTGACTCTTACCAGTAAGAGGCGGGCAGACATATTTGTTGTTTGTTTTTTTCATCTTCAATCAGACACGGGCAGACATATCTCCTCTGAATTAGTTAGAGGTGATGAACATGTGTGACCAAAATTCTAACCATAATGCCTTTTACTTTTGCTACCCCTTTATCACTTTAACTTGTATGGATTGCTACAATCTCTATTGTTTATGGGTTTTCTTTTATATTGTGTTTTGGTGTAATTTTTGTAAAAAAAAAGTTGCAGGTCCATGGTATGTGATAAGCCACACCTCAAGTGATAAATGGTTACTCTGTTTGGCACGCGAGGAGCACACAAGTGGTATATCCACTAGGCGTGTGAGGTGCACGTGACACTTCCCAACAGACCCTGACCAACTTCTAGTTTTGGCGGGAAATCTTGTTTTTAAATACTAGATCTGTAATTCATTTCCATCTATCTAGAAAACTTGTAAACTCTTTCTTTTCTCACTTGTAAACGTTCTATTATAATCCAATAAGTGAATTTCCGCCATTTTTGATCTTAATTATCTTATTTTGCTCGGTTTCTTATTTCTTGAGCAATTTAACTAGTTTTGGCTTATCACGGATCATCATTGATCTCTGAAAGTGCTTATCAAGTGGTATCAGAGCTCCTTCCTGGCAGCTCTAGTGTTCTTGTTCTGTTATTATTATTCCGGTTAAGTTCTTCATTTTTTGGCCATTTTTTTCTTGTTTTTCGATGTCCAACATATCCTTGGATACGCCGTATCCATGCTAAACTACCAATACTTCGTATTCATTAACCTCAATATGTCATATCCACTTCTTATATCAATACGCCATATTAACACTTACCAATACGCCGTATTGGTTCTCACAGATAGATGCTTAAGTCTTTGGCACATTTAGGCTACTAAAGTCATAGTCAAACTTACCTAATGGCATTTTCGTAATTAAATACTTAAAACCTAGTTTTGGGGTGTTACAGTACCAAGATTTGTTTGATACACTTTTATGTAGAGTAACCATTAGCCAAGAACATGCCATAAGTTTGTATTTGGGAGGGTTACCAACTGAATTGGAGATGAGTGTTAGAATGTTTAAGCCTGCAACACTTGTAGATGCTTATTCTTTGACTAGGTTGCAAGAAGCTATTCTTGATGCTGTGAAAAAGAAGAATAAGCCATCAGGATCTTTTAATAGCAATAGGTTTGGCAATGGGGGAAACTATGGAAATGTTAGTAAGCCTGCCATTTTGCCTAAGCCAAATACTCCTGTTAATACACCTGTGAGGAAACAGTTGTCTTAAAAGAGTACCAGGAAAAGATGGCACAAAACTTATGCTTTATTGTGACCAGAAATATACTCCAGGGCATAAGTGTGCAGGCCAATTATTTTCTTTAGTCCTAGTGCCTGATGATGAGGATTGTTTTGAGGATTGTATAGATGATTAGGAAGAAAACAGGAATTCCATGGGCATTCAGGAATTGCAGTCTCAAATCTCTAAATGCTTTGACTGGAACAAATAATTTTCAAACAATGAGGGTAATTGGTACTGTAGGCAAGCACTTGGTGCATATCTTGGTTGATTGTGGGTCAACACATAATTTCTTGGATAAGAACATGGCTAAGAAATTAGGGTGTTCAATTAAGCCAACTGGACCTTTAGCAGTTACATTGACAGATGGAAATAACTTGGTGACCACTTCTAAGTGTAAGAATTTCAAAGGGTTTTAGCCGTACAATAGCAACGTACTTTCTCTATTGTTTCGTTTTGGTACGTGAACTTTTTTTGTTCCACTTAATGTAACGAACTTTCAAGTTTTGTGTTAATTTGCACCATCAAACTTGTTTTACCGGAACCAGCTATATTTTTGTTCCACTTAACGACTGTTTGCAACGTTAGGCTTTTTAGCCAATGAATGTTTGCGACGTTAGTCCTTTATACTAACGATTGTTTATTTTTTCTTATAATTATTTTTAAAATTTATACATGTTTTTATATACATATTTTTATACAAATATTTTTATACAAGCATTTTTATACACACGTTTTTACACACATATTTTTATATACACGTTTTTATACACATATTTTATACACGTTTTTTATACACATAATTATAAACACATATTTTATACACATAATTTTACAACAACGTTTTTAAACACATTTATACAGGTATGTTTTTATACACATTTTAACACACCTTTTATACACGTTTATAATACACACCTTATATATACACATTTTATACATAAACATTTTTACCATCATTTTTATGCAATTTTGTAACACAAATTTTTATACCCTTATATACACATATTTTTTAAACACATATTTATACACATTTTATACATATACACATATTTTACCCAGAACTTAATTATACACAATTTTTATAACGTTTCATACACAATTTTTATACACATTTTTATAGCACATTTTATATATACATTATTATACATATATTTTTATAACAATTATATTACAAGTTTTTATACACATTATACACAATTGTATTTACATGTAAAAAACGTGTAAAAATGTGTTTATAAAAAAAGTGTATAAAATTGTAAAAAAAGTGTTATAACAAATGAATAAAAACGTGTAATAAACACGTGTGTATAAAATGAGTTCACGTACCGCAAACGAGAACATTAGAAAAAAGTTCACGTACCAAAACGGAACATTAGAGAAAGTATTAAACATGCCACGTAGGCTTTTTTCCGGTTTTATAACTTTTTCCGGTTTTATAACTTTTTTCCCGGTTGCCAGTCAAGGTTGGTGCAAATAATTAACACAAAACTTGAATTAAGTGGAACAAAAAAAAATTCATGTACCAAAACGAAACATTTAAGAAAGTACGTTACTATTGTACAGCTAAAACCCTTTACTTTTCGCTTCAATTTAGCATCTGTTCAAGGATATTACAAGAAAAGAAATTTAGGCGATCCAGAGCTATTGAGGGAGCAAGTGTGAGCATGCAGCTTCTGGATATTAGAAACAGTTTTAAGTAGTAGAAGTGACTACATATCAAAATCATTAAAGGCATTAGATCAACATGACTATGATGTTACGGCCATATAAGATGTTTAGGATAAAAATCATCGTAAGTGTAATTGTCCTGGCAGAAAAGAGCTAGTAAATTTAGTACATAGCATACCTTGGCACTGAACAGGCGTTTAATTGTGTCGTTGAGGTTATTCTTCCATAGCGACTCTCCGGTCTCTAATACTATTCCATTGAGCTTTGGTGTGACTGGCGCCCATATAGAAAAAGTATGCATGTTGGGACAGTCCTCCAAGTTCAGATTTTCCAAGGAAGGAAATTCTAGCATACAAGCCCCCAAGCAGAAACTCAAAAGGTTTGGCAGATTTGAAAGCGTTAGAGATAGAGAGTGAAGTTGAGGGAAAACGACTTTCTCTACAGCATATCTGTTCAATTCATCCTCTGCAACCACTTCTTTCATAACTGAGCAATTAGCTATGTAAATTTCTTCCAGATGTATGAAGTGCTTTACAATCAACACTGAAAATACCTTCTTGAGACCACCACATCTAATGACTTTTAATGACGAAAACTTCGGGTAGTTAAAAATGCCATTCAAGTCCGTGTTCCACCATAATTCCACCAACTTAGGCAGATTTTGTAACTTAACATTCCGTAGCATACAAATCGAATGATTCTCATTACTTCCCCAAACGGACTGCTCAATTCCAAGAATCTCTTCAAGTGAATCACATTCTTCAACATACAGTTTTTTCAGATCTTTTAGCTCAGGAACAAGTCTTAACAATTTTTCGCATCTTTTAACTTTCAAAATTTTGAGTTGATGGAATGAGTCATATGGGAGTTGGTTATGCCATAGGTCTGTCGAGTTACTTACGTCTTCAATGCTTAGCTTGTCCAACATAGGTAAACGTATCTGCCACATAGAGTACAATTAGAATCAGACAAAAAAACAAAGAAAAAGCCTCAGATGAACCATGAAGGTTGCATGTTGGAGTCATAGAAACATCTTGGAAAATATGTTCTACTGTTTATGAAGCCATAGAAGAAATGAGAATTTTGGCTATATACCTCTCCACCGAAAAAGGGTTCCGACAGTTCTTCTTCTGAAACTTCGTTTCCGAGTGTTGGATTTCTCTGATTTAGAGTCGTAGCAAAAATCTTCATGTTGGGGCAGTCAATTACTTTCAATACTTGAAGGAATGGCAATCTTAACATACCATTTATAGAGCAGAAACTATTTAGCTTTGGCAAACTTTTAAGTTCAATAGTTCTCATTCGAGGCAAGACTACCTCTTCAACTTGATTGTCTTCCTTTAAGACTACCTCTTTAACCAACTCACATGAACTAATTTTTAGCTCTTGGAGTTGCACTAACCCTTTGGTGATGGAAGCTGAGAGTATATATTTAAGATGACCACAACCAGAAACTTCAAGTGAACTTAGGTTCTGAAAGAGAAGAGACCCGCATTGTAAGTCCTTGTCCCACCATATGCTTCAATTCAGGTAGACTCTTTAATCTTAATTCTGTCAATCTGAAGAGTGATGCATCAGTATCATCTTTATTTACACCATGTTCATTGATAAATATCTCCTCAACTGAACCACAATCTTCTATAAAAAGTTTACTCAGCATCTGGAGCCTTGCCAGCATATGGGTTGGACCAACATCAGTTAACATCTCACACCCTCTAACATCAAGAACTTGTAGAGACGAGAAGGTCTGATCTGGTAGTTGGGAATGCCATACCTCAACCAGGTTATCCATGTACTGGATGTGCAACTCTTCCATATTAGGAAATGCAACCTGTACCATTGATATCCCTTATGTTAAAAAGTTAAAAAAAATTCAAGACGAAAAATAGACTTTAAGTCAACGACGCATTTTTATCGGACTATTAGAGAACTACTAGTTTCATGCTATTATCACTAGTGCATAAACACATTAGAAGGAGCATTTACCTTCTCATTGAAAAAGGGCCCTACTGTATCACAAAGGTTTCCTGCATGATCAACTGTTTGTGCAAGTTCAGAAGCAGGAAAAGTTTTCAAATTGGGACAGTTTGCTATAGTCAGGATCTTTAAAGATGGCCAATCTAGAGCTTTGTGATCTTGGTAGCAGCTTCTAAGCTCTGGAAGATGGTTAAGCCGAAGAGTGTGTAATTGCGGAAATACAACTGTATTAGTGTCCTCTCCATTCTCAAATGAAACAATATCCTTAATCAATGCACATGATTCTATTTGTAACCTTTGAAGTTGAATGAGACCTTTCAATGCAGATAGGGAGAATATATATGTCAAACTATCACATCTGGTTATGGTCAGAAAGCTTAAAAACTGCAAGCTAAAATATCCGAAGGAGCCCTTGTTCCACCACAAATGAATCAATTCAGATAAACCACATAGTACTAGTTCTTTCAGCAAAGGAAAAAAGCATGCCCATCTAAACATCCCTTAATGGCTTCTTCTGTTTTAAACAAAACATGAGTAAAGTTTTTTACATAGTTAAACCATTGCAGCCAAAGACAGACCCACGACAACAATAGGATGAAATACCATCAAATATACCTCTCATCTAACATTCTATTCCATCTCGTTATCGCTCTTGCAGCCCCATCTTTGATGGCAGACTAACAATAAAACTTCATCACTCAAACTCCTTTTTTCTGTACTGCAGAAATGAGGTGGCTCGATCTGCAGTGACACATAAACCTAACAATTTTTTTTCCAAACCTTGGTGATCTGCATGAGATGATTTTACGTCCCTTAATTGTCTCGTCAACTTTAACGGCTTTGTGCAGTGGGTGGAAAGGCAATTGGTGCGGTTGGAGTAATATTACAATGTTGCTTTCATATTTGGAAAAGCTTTTAAGAAAGTGGTAAAAAGCACAAGCTAGTCTTTTATAGCTGAAATACGATTTCATCCGGGTCTATTATCCATATATTATTCACATCGATCCAAGGTTGTAGTTTAGTACTACCTACATCATACAATTCAATTCACATACTAAAAAACATATTATGTTTTAATTTGCTATAAATTGCACAAAAACTTAAGTTAGTGATGTTGGCCTTCCTTCGTCAGGATAAATTTGCTTTCATGTAAACCGATAAATATATGGAGGGAAGCGAGATGGATGAACAACTTCATATAGATCGTACTTTTTGGTCCTTGTACAAAAGCATATTTTCCTCATATTTGGGATTCAACTAAGACCAAGATGCTCTTTTTAATTGGTTTGCACCTCAACAATAGTGTAAATATAACACCCCCATTTTTGACATATAGCAGCGGAAGCTAATCTGGGGTATTATTTCATAGTACAACAGTCATAATCATAGAAAACGACTCGAAAGAGACGTTTTTAAAAGATAAGTTATCATTCATTATTTCATCAGAGTTTTTACAAACAGAGGTCCCAAAATCTACATGAAAACATAAAGTTTGAATGATAACAGTTTAGCCATCTTCAAGTCCGTGCCACTCCGTGCCATAAGATGTTCAGTTACCTGAGATAAACATGCTAAAAAGTCAACACAAAGGTTGAGTGAAATTCATAGGTTTAAGTAAAGTAGTTTGAATACAAGTTCAATAGTGGGTTACGTTGTTATACACCCATAGTTTGTAATAATTGCAACACATACAATTATCATGAAAAATAGTATTATTGCCCTAAGCTCATGACACCGAAGCCTTAGGTTAATCAATAACCACAAATAATTGCCCCAACGGGTGTCTTTGCCAAACACCCGCAAAGTTATTCAAATGTGTGCTATTGGTTACCGACAGTATAGGTACACCAACGGGGAGTCCAGTCCCAAATAGATCTATTCACAGCATTCGCGCTTACCCCGACGAGTAATTAACGGTTCATGATAGTGGGGACTTAATGGCAAAAGTAGGGACTTAGGCAATAATGTATCAGGATAGCATACAGAAAAATACTTGCATTCATGGTTTATAGCATGTATCCCCCTCGCGGGTTTATGAAACATTTAAAAGATTGAATGCGAGGCTATGAACTCACCTTAACAGTACAGGGAAATCTGATTGATGGCAAAAGTATATGAAATGAAAGTAACGGCTTCGTCACGCAACCTGGGGTAATATGTCAAGTCTTAGTGTGATGGTTTATGTTTCAAAACTTCATGATGTTTAACGTATGTCTTTGATTTATCAATTTATGGAAATATTGTATCACTGTTCGGGCCATCATAATTCAGAAGTCATGTAGTAAACGTTTGAGGAGCCAGGACACTTTAAATCGTAAATCCAGCAAACTCGTCAAAACGTATACCCAAATGAAATCCCTTATATGAAGCTCCCTAGTAACGTGATACGATAAGATTTTAAGTTTCTTCAAAAGCTAGTCGATGATAAGTTACGTTAAATATATAACGTAATTGATTGAAAAATGCGTCGATCGTTGATTAATAATGACAAATGTGTCGGGTTTTAACATAATCGAGTCTTATAATATTGATACATATATACTTTTATAATTTGTATAAAAATATTATATTTTATATTTTTAAGAATACAAAAATGACAGTATATACCCTTGGTTTATAAACTTTTACCAGTTTAGTCCTTTATATATAAGTATATATAATTTGAACCTTTAACTTTAGAATTTGGCAAAACAACCCCTCATAGTTATAACTTTAGGAAAATGACATTTTAGCCCCTATAGTTATAAATTTTAGAAAGTTACAATATATACCCCTATGCATGGAACTTTTGCAAAACAAGACCAAAAAGCCATGTAAGCTTATTTATGATTCCAAATGATATTTTCAGGTTATAGCTTATTAGTATAAGCTAAAATAAGATGTTTTAACGTAACAAAAGTTTAGAAAAAGTATTCGTTAGCTAGAAAATCAAAACGGGTTGTTTTTAGGGTTTTTACCAAAAACACATAGGTTTGAGGATTCAAAGCTTCAAACAAGCTTATGGAACAAGATTTTAGGCTTGCTTGAGCTAAAATGGGTCGAAATTGGGTTTTCGGGTTTATACGCCTAGCAATGGCTTCAAGGCATTGTTTTTCTTGATTCTTGGTTTTATTCTGAGCTTAGGGACTTCTCTTGACCTTCCTTGATCTAAGTTAAGACTCCATTGATGAGTATATGAGTTTTTGAGGTGTGATTTGAAAGGAATGGGGAGTTCAACTATTTATAGGCTCAAGACCCTTGGTGCCTAATTTTTCTTGGTATCTAAGGGTTTTATAAGTGTCCTAGCTAGCTGAGGTGAGTAAGGTATGCTAGTAGGATGAGTAATGAAGGCTAGAACTAGCCATGAAGGTGTGGAATGGTTGCAAGGTGGTGAATAAGGTGCTTTGTAAGCTACTGAGTGCTGCTAGTGAGCACATGTGGTGCTTGTTGGTTTGCTTGTGGTTTTAAAAATTGGTCAACAATAAGCAAAATGGGTCACGGGTTAGTTTAGGGTTTGGTTTAAGGTTTTGGACTTTTAGATTGAGTTAGGGTTAGGTGTTTTAGGAAAAGATAAGGTTTTAGGATTAGTGTTTACTATGGTTAGGATTAAGGATTAAGATTTAGGGTTTAGTTTTAAGGTTTAAAGTGTAATTAGGGTTTTAGGGTTTCATTTAGGGTTTAGGGTTTTTAAAACGTGTATTAGGGATTTAGGATTAGGGTAATTAGGGTTTACATGTTGTGTATTAGGAGCTTGTAACATGTGTTTAAAATGGTGGTAAAGTTTAAACATGGTTTAGGAGCTTAAATGACCTAATTAGGTTTTTAAGCATGATTAGCTTGTACATTGTGCTTTAGAAAGTTGTAACTTGATTTAGGAGAGAAAAGATATTCAAATGTTGTGTATTGATACTTGTACACATGATTTAGGGGCTTACACATTCATTTTATATGTATACATTACATATAATTATGGTTTGATATAAACGTTAACGTTTAATGCTTGTTTTGAAATAACGTTTTGAAAAGTACGTTAAATGGAGAATGTACTTGGTAAAATGATATTAAGATATAGACTTGACATATTAGGATGTTTACATGATATAAACATAGATATAGATGGCTGGTATGAGTTTAATTACACATACATTTTACCTTTAAAAACAAGCTAAAATAACCAAAAACGGACTTAAAATGCCAAAAATATGCTTGTT
>BQNB010008198.1:0-30758 GCA_026074375.1 Tanacetum coccineum
TCTGGTAGTTGGAATAGGACTAACAGGGATATGTGTATCCAAATTGTTTATGTCAGCCTCTGCACCAACATCTTCATCATCAACTGAATAGAAAATTTCTTCCAATTCAGGCATATTTGGATCATCATCGCATCCATAGACTATATTTTCATCAACAACATCATTATCCTTTATGCCACCAGCATTAACAATATTAATATTGTTAGTGCTATTAACACTAGCATCCTTCTCTTGATTAACTCTTGACTCCTCTGTACATGGAACCTCACTATCTTCATTCCCTAGATCTTTAGCATCCTTCTTTTCCACCTCTCCTGATGGTTTGAATCTAGGATCAGAAGAATCCTTTGAACTTTGAGAGAATAGTGGATCAGCAGGCCACATTGGTAGCAGTATGTAATCTTTGCCAAGTATTGTCTCCTTTCTAGCTTTACTTGTATTATCACATGCTTTTGTACCTGCACTACCATTAGATTGATTCCCTGCAACAACTGGCTTATAGTTCATAGACTTTGTTAGTGCATCTATATCAAAAAGCCAATTTGGTCCACTTCTTGCAATATTAGGTTTATTCTCACTAAATTGAACATGCAAGTTCTCTTCTACTATCCTAGTTCTACTGTTAAACACTCTGAAATGCTTTGCTATTGGTAGAGTATCCTACAAAGAACCCTTCATCAGCCTTTTCATCAAACTTATCTAGGTGATCTATGGTATTAAGGATTGTATTGAAATATCATATGTGATTAAACAAAATAGTACTTAGAAAGAGATAAAAATACCTTAGCAGGAAGCTTTTGGGTGATATGTCACATGTATAGACGATGCTTGGACCCACCAAACTCAGCTTCAATAGCATTCCTCATTGCTCCATCTTGGTCGGTGACTACTACCCGCAGCAACCGTAACACACTTCCTGTGATTGTCTGTCGCTGTAAAAGGAACAAACACCATCTTGTATCTAAAAAAACATAAAAAAACCTAAAATAACACAAAACATATACAACTAAGACACTGCTTACAAAAAAGAATTCTTACTTGTTTGTCTTAAAGGTAGCATCAAACGATACAACATCGCCAAACTCTCTGTAATTGTACTTAGAAACTTCGTCGGCCTGAAAAATAGCAGTAAGCTCAGCATTCTCAACCAAGTAATCAAACGAAAAGTCAGATACTTGCTTCTTTCTATTTTCCATCTTATGAATAAGCATCTGAGCATCACTGTCTCCTATATAGCAGTTCACGCTTCTAAAAAAGTTCTTAAAATCGACAGTAGTATCGTGAACAAGCAAATAAGAACCCTTAATATCGGTTAGAAGGTGATGAGCTCTTGTTGCACCTATGTTCACACTAGCAGCTTTCACAATAAACGCTTGCTCCATATAAGTCAACTGCCTCTATGTCTTTGACAAATGCTTGTACTCTTCACGTTCAAGCTCGTGATTATGAATAGTATCAAACACATGCAGAACAAACTTTCTAGTAACAGTATCCAAATTAAACACAACACGTGCTTTGCATCCAGTTATATGAAGGTTTGAATTTCTCTTTTGTTTATCACTGTTCCCTAAATCTAGTGTGTCTACGTGTATTCCTTTAGGGCAACCCATCCTATTGCAAACTAAATACTTTTGTTTAACATCTCCATTCAACATTCTTTTCTGACATGAACGCCTAACTACAAACCCTGCTTCTGCAGCATACTTCATATATGCAACAACACACTCCTCAACTGAATCATAAACAGTCCCTTTAACTAGTAAAACATCCGCAGAAACTTTTGGAATGTAATAAACAGTTCCACCAGGAGTATCAAAATTAGAATGAGTAACAAACGATTCAGGAGTACTCAACGCATTCAAATCTGAAAAAAATAAAATGAAAATAAAAATAATAAATAAATAGGCTGTGTCATGAAAAAAATGCAAAAAACACATATAATATCACAAATGACATGTATAATAAACACAAGCTGTGATATCATATATGATATAACATATGATATATCTCAAAACAAATAAAAAACATGTAAAATCATATATTGACTATCAAAAGATGATATATAATCACACCCAAGCTGTGATATCATATAGATTACACATATGTTATAAACAAACAATGTGAATATCTATATGATATCACATACAATAAACATATATGATATACCCAAGCAAAAAACAACCACATTAAACACAAAAGATAAAAAATATCAAATATAAAAATATTTCTCAAATTAACTAAAACTGCTTATTCTTAAACTAATAAGTTACAACACAGCTTAATTAATTAAAAAATAGCTTATGAACATAAACGTGAGCGCGAGCTTAACACATGTGTTCTCCATCACTCTCCTATCTCATAAGCAACAATCTCTTCAGTACGCGACGCATAAGAGAAACAACATGAAATTTTAAAGAAACACGAGATAACGCCCCTTGAATGGACACGGATAGCCTCTATCTCGCGCGCTCGATAGCTATCGTGTGATACAGTCCGAGAATTGTACATTAGAGCGGGGAAATAACAAGCTTGTTGAGGGGGCTTCTATTATGGGGGGTGTTCGCGTGAGGATGCGAGAGGGGGGGGGGGGAGATGTAGGAGAGGAGCAATATGATGGGCTAAGTTCGCAAAAAAAATAGTAAAAAAGTAAAAATAAATATAAACGGAAGCACACGAATTAAAGAAGGATTAAGAATCATTTAAGAAGGGAAGAATGATCGCTTGAAGGAAGACAAATCAATCGGAGAGTTTGTTGAGTTGTGTTAGATAGAGAGTGAGATTCGTAATCGAAGAGAGAGAAAAAATAGATCGAAGCTAAAACATCACACTATGTGTGTGAATTTATAAAAGAGACACGGTACTAAAATCTCTCTATCTACTATTTATATTGGACAAAATATTCCCCTTTGTAGTGCAAATTGATAATTTAATCTCATTCGTTGGATCATATAAAGATGGAGGGTGGAGATGAGTCCCCCAGTATCCAAAAAAGGTTTGGTATCCAAATGAAATTAAATCAAAGTTTATTATTAATAAAGAAAAGATATTAGATAATCATTTTCCATGGACGAGGTGTACTTACCTTGTTGCGATTCCAATGCGTTTCAAAGCATTAGAAGCGTGTAATATCAGACTTTATCAAACTGAGATCACGTCGGATGATTCTTCTACCTGTTGAACATTCTCTAGCCATGGACACCACTGAGTTATTTCCTTGATCAAGGAGATGGTTTACTCCTTTTGGAAACTCAAACTAGAGGTGGGGGGGGTTGGGAGATTGGAGACAGTTAATGGTGAAGTCCTAAAGGTGGAATTTATTCTTTCCAGGAGATATCTATACAATCCATTCACAGGCAGCAGTCAAAAAGTTTTCGATCCAGATATCTGATCGAGTAAAATAACTATGGGCGTATTGGCATTTTTTATGTGCACAATACCAGAAGAATAGAAGATTGAGTAAGTATTGCTTATAGGGTGCCAGGATATGATAGGAGCAGTGGGAACATCCGGGGAGAGTGCGTGGTGGGGGTGTTGATAGCGTGTGCATATCAGTTCCGTAGGACAGTACCGAGGGGATATATGGTGGTAGTCGACACCGCTGATATGATCATGGACGGCGAGGGGAGAGAAGATGATACACACTTATGGATGTGGTTGAGCGGAACAGCAAGAGTGGAGAGGGTTTATTATGTGAATGTAACTGAGTAGAGCTTCTGTTTAGATGAGCGTTAATCTAGGATGTTCCGCTAAGCCACATTGTAGCTTTCGATGTATATATGTAGGTGGTGCTCGGGGAATCAGAGGTGTTTTTCTCTGTGGTGGGGGGGATATGAGTTTGTTATATGTACAGATCTAGTGTGATGATATTATGGTCAGTAGGCGTGTAGTAGGAGCGAGAGATGACAACAAGGCACTCGTGCGTGTGCGTAGGCTGTACACGCGAGGCTAGCTGCGTGTTCATGACATTGGATGATACACACACACACACACACATGACGACCATGTGGAAGGATAATATGTCGCTCTCCTCAATATCAATATGAGTATGAGAGGCTTAGAGGTATACGGATGAATGAAACAGAGGGGGTTTTGGCCAACAAGTGATTTTACATTAACATCACTACTGATAAACAATTATCTCAAGTCGTGGTGTAGGTGCATTTTGGATGAGGGAAAACTAGTCTTTTTGATGAACACAAATGAATTCATAATCTACGACATGTTGACAGGTTCATATAAGAAGGTGAAGAACACCATGACCATGTCAATATGTTTTGATTATGCAGGATTATACGCCAATGAATATGTGGAGAGTTGTGCCTCATTAGCACCTTGAATTTTGCAGAAAGTCAGGAACTCAGTTATTTTAATTTCATTATAATTTGTGTTTCTTATTATTCATTCTTATTTCAGCAATTATAGTTATTGGATTTAATATTATTTTATAAAGTTGATGTTTTAACAACATATATCATATAATGAACGGGGGATGGTGGAACTTATTGCCAAAGGTCCATTAACCTCCCCCCCCCCCCAAAAAAAAACAATTTCAACCATCAGAACTATGTTCTGTCAAAATTAGATTACCTGCATTACGCGATCACATTTATATTTGTTTAGCTTTGTTCTCAAGTTCACAAAATGTGAGAAAATTTTACATGATAAATCATATACCACATGTATGCATCCTCTGTAAAACAACCATATTAATCCACACGAAACAGAATGAGGAAAAAAAAGCCCCAAGTCTCTAGTTAACTGGTTAATGGCTCTATATACAACCGATCTTTTTTTTTTCTCTGTAGCTGCGGTATCCAAACTTTCCCAACTCTAGCCGAGAAAATTACTTACCATGTCCGCATCCACCACGACATGACATGCGACCATACAAGTAGCAATTTATTAATAAGATTCAGCATACTTTTGTAAGGATCTAAATGTACTATAGAGTGTTTGACTTTGATTTTCCAATAGCTTACACGTTTCTTTCCAAGCTATAGTAAATTAGTAAGAATTGCTGATATAAGCACAATTTGCAAGCATATTCTTGGCTTAGCAGAAGTTACACTAAGTTTAGGGAAATGCTAATGGCAGCCCTAAGGGTTGTTAATAGCAACCAATTCTCCACTTATCCTCATTAAACTAAAAAGACCAGCAAAACTCATTCAACTTAAAATTAGCTTCCGGCCCTTATCTTAGGCTATAGTTGAGAAAACTAGATTATACTATGACATAACTTAGTTTATGGAAAGAAAGTTTATGGAATCTTGCTTATAAAACTTAGAAGAGCTAAAGTGTGTTAATGTTCTCATTTGAATTCTTCTCAAACCCACCTAGTATGGGTGGTATAGTAGCTAGCTATTTGAATTGATAGCAATATTCTCGATATTACCATTTTCAGCGCAATATTATTCTTGATTCGAACCCACTGTGATTGAAGTTTGGGCGTGGTAGTATGTGTAACTATCCCTCATGGAGATAAATTGTTTTACCTTAAAATTTTATGGTGACGGAAATAGTTAAAAATAATTAAAGGGGTGTTTGTTTCGGCTTATATGTGGGTTTATGAGCTTATTTCATTTCTGCTTATATTTCATAACACTACACAAAAAAAAGGGGCTTTAATGACGAAAATTTAGTGACGACATTTTTTTTCTGTCACTATTAAGGGCTTATAGTGACGAGAAAAAACTTGTCATTTAATTTTCGTGACAAGGAACAATGCAATGATGAAACTCGTTTGTCACTAGGTTTTATACATTCTAATCACGAAAAAATTCGTCACCAACAATGTATCTTTCTTTTTTTATCGAGCACTTAAAAATACAAGGACCTAAATTGTCATAATTGCTAAACTTAAATATTTGGGGATCTGACAAAGTCTCAAACTCAAATCTCAGGTCATAATCATTCCCAAATCACCATGACATAACTCTCTCGATTCACCATGACTCTCATCTCACTCTTAACGAATCATCCCTAAAACACTCTCACGTCATAATATCAGGTTTCGTTTGAAGATTTACGGTTATTTAGGGTTTATTTGAAGATCAAGCGATTGTATATTGCTACAGAAGTTTTTGTAAGTGTTAATTTTGATTTTCGTTTGTTTTCGTTTCTGTTACCGTTTCAATTTTGAATCGATTTGATGCGATTATGAGTTATAACTGATGTGATAAGTATAAGTTAAAATAAAGTTATAATTATGAGTTATAACGAAAATAAATTATAAGTTAGGATTGGTTAGAATCGTTAGTTTTTGTGCCTGATGTGATTATGCGATTTTGGTTAGAATCCCTAGAATCGTTAGAAGGTCTAGTGTACAATATAGCAGTTGTGCTTTTTGGTGAAAGTTTCGATAATATAATAATGCTAGATGTAAGAATGATAGAGTGACATGAGCGATTCACAAAGAAGAATGCTAGAAGTAAGTATGGACTATTGTGATAATGATAATGTCGAAGAGATGTGACATGAGCTTTTAATTTGATTTGTTGATCGATAAACTGAAATGTTCATATGAGTTATATAATTTGAAACTTCACGGGAAGAAAAGGTATAGCAATGTGCATATTGGGAGAAGTAGTTGCCATTTTAATTAATAACTCAGGCACAAACCTGCAATTCATGCAAGGGTTATATAATTTGATTTGTTGATCGATAAACTGAAATGTTCATGATCACAAAGACCATTCTTTATTTATCGATTACGTTTGACATAAGTATCATCCTTCTTTTCTCAAAACTTTAACCAACACATCTAAGTTTCAGTTTTAAGAAATAACTATATGAGGTTTTATGTGGTTGATTTTTTATGTACGTCTATATCTCATATGTATCCTTTAAATAGTGATCAGTGATACATGTTTTCTATGTGGTTTTCAAGAAGATAACAAAAGTATAGGCTGGTCTTAACAAAAGTGTATATATAGAATGTCACTCTTCCCAATAGCATAGTTTGTGGTCTTCTCTGTGAATTGCTTATGTTTATGTTTCATTTAGGAGTTGAACCACTTAGTAAGTTCGTGTGTTATTTTTTGTTTCCCTGTTGCACAGGCTGCTCTTAAATGTTTTCTTGAAGTATGATGTGTAATGAAAACCTTTGGTGGAAAACTATTTCTCTTTTGTTTAGGTAGTATATTATTTACATTATTTTGTATTTTTTTTCCAGGTTTATCGATTTTAACATAAAAAATGGATAAGTCTTGAATGAACATATATGATAGGATAAATGATACAAGATATGAGGCTGGTGTGATAGAGTTTCTAGATTTTGCATACCGTGGCAGAGATGAGTCATTGGCTATTCCATGCCCCTGCAGAAGTTGTAACAATTTTCATGACAAAAATAGAGAAACTATGTATAATCATTTGATGCAAAATGGAATCACTAGAGGTTACACAACGTGGAATTATCATGGAGAGGAATCGGATGATGATGATGGTGGTGGTGGTGATGATGTGCCATTTGATGGAAGTGATGGAGGTGGCGATGATATGAGTGATGACGACCTTGATGAGATGTTAGATAACATAGGTCAAAGTACTTGGGGTGAAAACTGGCAGACTAGAAGCAACTCTTCCGTTCCCGTTGACAAAAATTTGAACACTCTTCGCAAATTGTTAGATGAATCACATGAAGAGCTTTATGAAGGATGTCAAACTTTTTCAAAGTTTTCTTTTGTTGTTACCATTTTACATTTGAAGACAACTAGTGGTTGGTCAATGAAATCATTTAATGCCACGCTCGATTTATTTAGAAAAGCTTTGCCAGCTCCATCCTTAGTTCCGAAGAACTTTTATGAAGCAAAAAAGTATGTTCGTGATTTGGGGTTCGAAGGAGAGAAAATACATGCATGTGTGAATGACTGCATTCTTTATAGAAATAAGTATGCAAATCCCACCCAATGTACAAAGTGTAACACACCTCGATTTAAAAAAAACGATTCAAAGGTACCACAAAAGGTACTTAGATATTTTCCGCTCATACCTAGGCTTCAAAGGTTGTTTATTGATAAGCAAGTTGCGTCTGATATGAGGTGGCATAAGGAGAAACGAGTTCGTGATGATAATATAGCTAGACATCATGCGGACACCGAGGCAAAAGTTGAAACAAAAACGAGGGGAAAAGGTAATGAAATTCTGGGATGTTTGGATGTGTGTTATTTATGCACTTATTATACTATGGTTACTATTTCTGTAATTAATATACTTTATATGTCTTGATATTTTATAGGGTTAATTGCCTAAAAATGTATTATACTTGCCATTTTTTGTCATTGTATGTAGACAACTATTTTTTTTGCCATTGTGTCGCTCAACTTTTGAATTCGTGCTATTGTGTGTATTCTACGACTATTTCTGCATGTAAAATGACCATTTTACCTTTCAAAATTTGAAAAAAGTGAGGGTAAAATCGTCATAAAATACACATAATAGCACGAATTTAAAAGTTGAACGACACAATGGCAAAAAAAATAGTTGTCTACATACAATGACAAAAAGTGGCAAGGATAGTACATTTTTAAGCAATTAACCATATCTTTTTATCTATTTAATTTTTTTATGATTTAATTTCACCGTATTTTCTAAAATTTTGTGCTCTTTAATTCAACATCCATATTAATATATTTTTATTAAATTTTAGTTTGGCTATTTTTAATGCCTCTGAAACCGCTGCTTTGCGCGGGTACCGTTCTAGTATAAAAGAATCGATTCATACCTGGGTGAAGGTATTTTTTTCTTAATAAATTTACCCACAATCAATATATTAAGCATACTTGTGTGTTTTGTGTGTGATGGAAGAATGTGTTGAAGAGACGTATCTCTTTTAGTAGGTGTGAGGCATGTGAGTCTGCAACAAATATTCAACAGTATGATCAACTCCAAGATCTCAAGAAGAAAGGTAGATGAATCTCCGAAAAGAAGTATCCAGAGCATGAAGCGTCTAATGAGGAAGAATATTGGCACTCAACGGGCTGAACCCAAGTTACACGATGGGCTAGACTATACAAAACATGTTAGTATGTGTGATATTTTTTTGGGCCGTCAATGTAGCACTGTAGCTACTGTTACTTGCCTTTTAGTATATATGTTAATTGGTCAAGCTAAAATGCTTAGTTTGCTTCATGAAACTATACAACTAGATGGAAAACCATCCAAAATGTAGTAAGAAGATTGCAACAATTAAAATCATCTAGTTAGACTGTTTTATCTATACAACTTGCAACTATCTATATTGCTTATCTAAACTACGTATAATGTATTTTATACTTTTTCTCTTCACCTTTTTTAAGATTTAGAATTTTTTTTACGCATTACGAGTTTTAAGCTTTCATTATAATATACTAGACGAGTACCCGTGCATAGCACCGGATATTTTTAGCAGCAGATAATTAACGATATTCGATATTGTGGGAAATGTTTCTTGTAACGTTCAAAATAAAACGTTGAAAAGATGAAATTGTAATTGCAAACGGTTGTAACATGTGATCATTCAACTATAGTAATAATTCTTAACATGCAAATGGATTTTATAGCGGCGTATAGTTGTAATGATAAAAAAAGTTAATGTTTATAAACGAAAAATAATAAAAGTTTGAGGATTTAGGGATTGAGCATAATGTTTTGAAACCCGGTTCGACCGGGCTTGTTCAACTGGTTGAACCGCTGCTTTCGGTCAAAAAACAGGTCAAATTAAACCAGTTTTTATATTTTCGAAACCCGGTGGTCGAACCGGTAACCCGTTGGCTCGACCGGGTCGATTAGATACCCGGTTTCCAAAAAATTGATTAAACATTGATTATAATTTCCAAAATTAATTAATTAATTAATTAAAAGTTTCAAAATAAATTTTTTAATAGTTTTTAAAAGGCAATAACTGTTCACTAATTTCCTAATAAAAAGTTCAAAGTTTCACAATTCCCAAATTTGATTTTTGATAAAAAAAAAAATTTAAATACACCCTCATACTATTTGAATTGTTTCTAAAACGATCTTACACTTTAACCTATTTACGACTTTTTCATATAACAAAATTTATTTATCAAATATGGAACATATATCTATCGATTTTCATTCTATATAAGTAGTCCATTGAAAAGATCGTCGAATTGCGAAAAAACGACCCCAATATTGCAATGCTTCTGACATTCCTACATTTTTATAAAAAATGTTGAAGTTTAATATATATTTTTAAGAAACCTACATAAATAGCCCCTGAGGTTATCGATTCATTGCAAGATTGACAAACAGTACCTGAGGTTATCGGTCCGTTGTAAAATTAGTCATGCGCGCTCCGCGGCGACGCGCGAGTTACAAACCTTGTTTACAATTATTTAATGAACCAATACCTATAATTAATGTTAGCTTTAAATTTTAAAATACACCTTCTTTTAAAAGTACGATTAATATATCAGAAGGTACAAATCAAACAAGCTACTAATGCAGTCGTCATAAGCCAAACACCTAAGTTCAATTGAAAATAATCGTACATATCAAAATACGAATTTTTTTAAATTGTAAATAAAATACGAAACCTTTCCCAAACCTACTGACCAAACAAACAAACCCTAAACGTGTAAAATAATGCGGTGAAGATGGATTGGTACTTGTCATCGACTGAGAAACATACATGCATGTTTGTACAGACGAAAACAAAATGACTAAAGAAATAGAGGATACTTTTTTTTGGTAAAGAGGACTGCCCCGGTAAATATTATATATATTCACCTTAAAATGTTATATTTATTCACCTTACAAGTGAACAATTCGTATTGTTCAATGATTTTTATACATGTTTGGGGGGTCAAAACTTTTTTGTTTTGTTATTGGGAAATATGGAATTGACCGAAAGATATATGGTGTAATGTAGGGGTGTTTACAATTTGAATAATATCCACATAAACCGAAAACCGAAACTGAATCGAGCCGAAAATAAACGAATTGAATTTGTAACTGAACTGAATTTGCCGAAATCAAACCGAACCAAAATTAGCGAACCAAATTTGTAACCAAAATGAGTTTGCCAAAACCGAACCAAGCCGAATTAAATATTCGGTTTTCGGTTTGGATATGGTTTCAGCAAAATAAAAACCAAACCGAACCAAGAACCTAATTTACATAAATATATATTTAATCATATAAAAACATTAAAAACTCTTTCATAGTGTAGTATATTGGATATCATAACACAAGCCTAGGTGATGGGTTGGTCGAATTATCTAGAGAGAGAAAATGGAGAGTTTCTAGTGAGAGAAACACCTAGTGAATGTTTTTGATAAAATGAACAACCAACCCCTCTCAAGGGCTGAGAGGGGGCTTAAATACAAGAGTCATAGTGCCCTAAGTGGGCTATGGAGTGGGCTAACATGTGGGTAAAGACCCGGCCCAACACCATAAGTCATACGTTTACGGTTACACTACGAGCTATGCTATTCTATACAATACACGGGGTGACCGAGTCTTTTTCTTAAACCTAACAATCTCCCCCTAAGGGAGGTCACCCCTGAAAATACAATTTGAATTCTAGCATTCTAAGTCTTGATCATCTGACTTTAGCTCGTAGGCTTTGATTCTTCATTCTTTGATTCCTTTGTACATTATGTAGTGATCCTTGAGCTTTGTTCCTTAGACTTGTGTGATCTTTGAGCATTTTTGAGATCATCATCTACTGTAAATCTCTTGATCATCCTTGATGAGGAATATTGCCTTCATGTGATGTTGTGACCTTTGGACCTGCATGCTCATACTTTTCTTGATCATGATATTACTTATCAGAGTTGAGGAAGCTGTGTGTAGGTCTTTCAGTTCTCATGATGTCATTAATTAGAAACATTAAGTGTGAGCATAGGGTTGTGAATTGACTCCACTAGAATGAGGAATCTCCATCTCTATCTTTACTTGATCTTGAAATAAAACAGTTAACAATAAAGCTTGTGGGCGAACATGGCTTTGTCATTCGCCCGAGTCTGGTTGGAGTAACCTCCGGATCCGTGAGGACCGACCTGTGATCAGGTAGATTCATCTTAAGATGAATCTCCTTGACAGGATTTCCAGTATAAGTATCAGATCATCAGATGTACAACCATCAGAATCACCATACTTGCCTGTTCTCTTTATCGGAACGTCTCAAAGCAGACAACACGATAAGAGTGAATCGGTTAGTTACTATCTTACCGATTAAAGAGGAAAATGATTTGAAAAACAATCGACGTGTCACTTGAGAAAGTATTTTTGTGACACATCGAGAGTGTTTTATATCACAAAATCAAATTTCATCAGAAACACATTTGTTTTAAAAGATATACACAGTCAATGTGCTAGAAAATCAATTGTTGGGGGGGGGGGAGCACCCTCCAGCTTGATTCATAAAGAATCGCACCATCGTTGCTTTCCATTTGTCATAAGTTTAATCCATAATGGATCTCACATGTCACCTACCAAGAGCTTGTTTGATGTTGGCTCTAGAAGGATTTCCATCTTCATAGTGAGTACTTACGTATCACTCGGATGTTCTGGCAATACCACGAGGATAATGCATAGGACTCTTAAAGACTTGTTGTCACAGTGTGTGAAAAACAAGCACAATTTGTATTAGTGTCCTAACAAGATTTTTAGATGATCTCATGGCTCTAGACTCAATAGTGCATTTTTGGTTTAAGTGAGCGGAGGCTAGAGCAGACTGCCACCTTTTCAATACCAACTATCTCAGAGTGAGATAGTCAGTAGATTACGTGTTAAGTCTCTGTGATAATTGAAACATAAATCTTTTGAGAGATTCTGAGTAGCTAGGGAGGGTTGTGCAGCGTATCACTGGGTCTATGATACTTGTCTTCAATGTCAATCATCAACCAAGTGATTCTGACAGCATATGTATTGACCCGGTTTCTGCCTAATGTTAAAGGAGGGTGCAATCTTTTCTCCTTTATCTTAACATTATTTTTTCATTCTTCAACACCTTCAATGCTTACTGAGTCTTCATTTACTGGTACCTTGTTGGCGTGTTCCAGTACTAGCTCCATTCTCAGTCCACACTATTCCTCATATTCTCACATTACTCCTTCTGTATCATACCTAAGGACTTCCTACACAACTAGTGGGATTGTCCTTGGGTAGATCCCTCCGGCTCTGGCGGGATCGTGGGATCGAGTACCTAACCTTACCATCCTTATAACTCCGATAAAGTAATTACATGGTCGGTCTTTGGTATTTCCACAATAGCCATAATACACCATTCGCTCCCCCTCAATATGTGCATCGATATTCGAAAAGGTTTAGCACATATGGGAGAGCCTACACTTGAGTTCAAAGATCACATTTTTTTATTAGATTTTCTATATTTAATAATCACATTCTTCTACCCGTTAAAAATGTCAAACCCGTTGAGATTTAGGATCTCAATTGATTTAAATGAGTTAGAAAAATGGGAGATATGTGGTCTGATTAAATGGTATTTTGATTGAGGAACTGACTCACCCTCAATAAGTGGGGTCTGTTAGAGTCACTCTTTACAATCACTACTAAGAATGTTACAATATGAAACATATATATTTTACAATTAAATCACAAGACTTACTAAAAGATACAGAGAAGATGTGATCATTCGGTTCTCTGAAGAAGTCTGTAGTCTCCTTCTCGTATGCGTCCACCAACAAAGCTTTCCAAGTTCCGGAAGATTCGCCTGAGCTTTAGCCTCTTCTGAATAGCAAACATGAACTGCTTGCTCTTGCTCACCATCTTTCTTGGTTAGAACCTAGTAATTCAACCCCGGATTGACCTTTTTAACCTTGAATTCTATTACTCATAGTCCTATGCTTCACATCAGTTGTAGGAGTTTCGTCACTGAACTTAAACATACAAATACGATGTATTTTGGTACGTTTTTAGTCATTTTAAGTCTGTTTTTAATGGAAAATGGTATGTGTAATTAAGCACATACCAATGAACTCGAGACATGTGGCTTCCCAACGAGGTTTGGTGAGGTTCAACTGAGTCTGGTAACTCTCTATGCTGAGCTGGAAGTCTTCTACCCGTTTTCTGATAACCAAATTCCTTATCCATAAGTTGACGGCAGTAGAGAGAATCTTCTTGTCTTTGGGTGGTAGGTGGTTCAGGTGACCTTGAAGATTTAGCAAGTACAAGTCTTCAAAGTCACTCGGGTACAGATCTTTGAAGTCGCTTTCAGCAATAGTATATTCCTGATTATCTGCTCTTCGAAGAACTATCTTTTTCATGTAATCATACCCGTAAAGGGAAAAGACCTCAATTCTGACGACACTTAGGATTCTCATGTGAGTCCTGACAATAGCTCTTCGGTTGGTATCAGCTGAGTGTCGGTCGATGTAGAATTGCTGTCTCTTGAACCACCAGTGAGAGATACCATATGATGCTGAGATGTCATACATATACTCTTCTTCAGCCCACATCTGATCAGGTACCATCTGTTCTAGCCCGACATCAGGATAAGAAGCAGCTTTCATCTTTGTGATTGACACCGCAAGTCTGTCACCCTTGTGGCCAAATCGTAGATACTCCAAGTCTTTGTTGAAGAAGAATTCAGTCTGAATCGTGACTTGACCTGGAGGACCACCCAATGGGAGTGGTCTGCTGACATTATACCTGAGTAATCCTTCGTCCACTTGATTAGTCAGAAGCTTGTGACATTCCTCCATCTGAAATTGTAGATGAATCACGTCAGGATGGAAGGCTTTGACCACTTCATAAGCAGGACCTTCCAAATGTTCCGGTGTGAGCTCTGTGATTCCTTGCTTCTTGCAGAACCAATCAATGAACACTCCAATATCACCGGTCTGTGAAAGCAGAGAGTTCTCCGGTGGAGGTACGAAGCTGGAGGCCAAAGCAGATGCCTAGTTGTTATTGGGAACGGGCAGACTTGATGAAGGAATGGACCAGGCAGGTTCAGGGGTCGCAGGTCTTTCTTTTTTAGAAAGAGGTTTAAACCATTCCTGATTCAGACTCACTTTGGGAATGTGCCTACTGCCGCTATCTTCATCATCAGGCCCCATATCCTGAGCTTCAAAGTCTGACTCTTCATGCATGAGTACATCTTCAGGAACAAATGAAGCAGCGGGCGTGAGTCTGGATGTGGTCGTTGTCCAGGCTGTGTATGCTGTTGAGGCAGCTGTCTTGGATGAGCCTGGAGCAACGGAGCTGTGAGACTGATCACCTTGATTGGTTGATGGAGGAGGATCTTGAGCGAAATCAGAGGCTCTTGTTGTGCCAGAAGCTCCTGATGCACCAGAAGGAGGAGGAGGAGGTGGTGGTGAGGGTGGTGACCCAGGTGGGGTTTTAGGTGAATCCTGCTTACTTTTCTTCTTTGTTCGCTCTTCAGCCTTGTATGCATCAAATTTTTCACTTTCATCACGAATGATAGACTTTTGTAATGCTTCATAAGCCATCTTGTGATCCTCGTGGCCCTTGTCATAATTCTCCTCCAGCATGCATTGAAGCAAAATCTCCCTCATGTCAGACGTAAGGAGATCCTTGAAGCGAGCACGAAGAGGGGGCTCTTATTGCATGCTGAATTGATGCGGTAACCACCTCTTTCACCGATTCTTTGATTTTTTGGTCAATCTCCTGTGAGTCTATAAATTCCACTGTCTGCTCTTTGATAAATCTAGATAAGTCTTGACTCTCCAATTGGTAGATCATGTTCCCTTGCTTGTCTAGCCTTTCTTCCAGGGCTTGATTTGCTTCCATCAGATCTGCTATATTCTGTTCCAGCTGACCAATCGTCTAAATTAAGATCAAGGTTGAGACGTCTTGTTATGGTTGAGGTGGTGGTGGTAGAACAGTTGTTATTTCAATGACCGTTGATGTTGTTGTAGGCATAGATGCGAGAACTGTTATGGAATCGGATTGAGGGTCGGTGATATCTATTACTGGAGTGGTCATTAACGAGACAGATGAGGTATCCTGAAGAATGGGAACCGTCACCATAGATTGGACCTCCGCTTTAGTGTTGGTCTTTTCTGGTTTGTCTTCCTATGACTTCTCTACAAGGAACTGATTTGTAAGGCTGAGATCCTTGTCGAGGTTTTTCATAGAGGACAGGGTTCCAGCGGAGCTAGCAGGTTCCTCAAGTCTCACCTCACCTTCAGTTGAGAGTTTAAGGTTCTCCTGAACCTTTGGATAAGCTATGGCAGTGAACTCGTCATCCATTTGCTATGTGTTAGGTTATGTTGAGGCTTCAGCGATTCCTAAGTCCATGTGATCCAGGTTTTGTACAGCGTGAACCACATGACTTGATGGTATCTGAGACACGCCAGCATCACCAGGGTTTGTTCCACCCTGGCCTTCCTCTTGACCTTGTGCACTCATCTTAGGAGACACTTCCTCATCTGACTCTGTCCCACTGTCAGTTAAACCCAGTTCCGCATATAGTGACAAAGATTCAACAAGACCAGAGGGTTCTGCTGTGGCAGGAGTGCGCCTCTGAAAGATGAACTGTTCAGCATGGTTCTTTTTCTTAGGAGTCTGAAGGTTGAGTAGAACTTGTGCAGCTTATTCCTCCCCTACCTTTTCTTTGCCCTTGCCCTGAACCTATGGAAGCGGTTGAAGTTTCCTAGAGTCAGGTTCCTTGAACACAACAGGAGGTAGTGGTCCCCGATGAGCAGGGTAAGCATCCTTCATGCTTTCTTCCAGTACCTTTTGCACGATAGCTTCTTCATCATCAACCTAGGTTCTGTCGCAGGAACCCCTTCATCTATGAACTCATCTCTCAACTAAAGCATTCTTTTCTTTGATACCCTACCCGCTTTAGAACATTTAGCTAGAGATGGAGCTTCAGCTGCGTCTAAAGCCCGCTTTCTTTTCTTCTCCTGAGGCTTAGCAGGTGCAGGTTTGGGTTTGGGTGGTTAAGATGGAGTTGATTTAGTGGTCTTAGCAATTGAAGGTTTTGTTTTGGGTTTGGTTTATTGAGTTGAGGTTGGCTTCTTGGTTGTTTTTGGTTTTGCCCCCTTAGTTGGTTTGGGAGCCAGAGAGTCAGGATCACTAACATCTTCACCAGCAAGATATCTTTGATGCTTTGCAACTTTCTCCAGATAAGCATTGTAGTATTGCTTACCTCGAATGTCATCCGTGACGAGATCATTCAGAATAAGCATCCCAAAGACTTCTCGTTTGGTCCCTTAGAGCTGAACTTGAGATATCCAAGAGCAGGTTCTTCATTAGGCAAATGAAGTGGAGAACCTGGTCTCGCGTGGAACTTGTGCTTGCTTTGTAAGTAATGTATGATCAGCTTGGTGAACCTTATACTTGGGATCACAATAAGAGTGGCTTTCTTCTTTCCCTGAGTATGTTGAGCAAGATTCTTTTTGTCTTCAATGAACGTTTGGATAGATTGGGTGAATTCTTCCCACATTCTTTCTGCATAATCGATATGGGCTCGATTGATGACACCCTAAAGGATCTGCAGCACTGGAGCTCTTGGTCTCTCAAACCCTGAAGTCTTTCTCGTAAGGCACAAATTTATGATTGTTGTGAGTGCTCTTCATGGTTGAAACATGTCATTAGTCACGACATCAGATAAGTGTCTGACAACTTTCAGGTAACCTAGATCGTTGACAAACTTGATTAGAGCATAAGGAGTTGGAGCGGAAGTAAATGCATTGTTTATGTCGACTGGTGTGATCTGAAGGGCGTCTTTGAGGGTGTCTTTTGAGAGATCGAACCATTGCTCATCTAATTGACATCTGTAACCCCCAGCGATTTTGTCGTATCGAATAGTGTCCCAAAACTGCTGAATGTAGATTGCTGGAATTGCCGAGGAAGCAGTGAAAGCTCGGAAGAAGTTGGTGTGCTTCAGAAGGTCCACCGCAATCTTAAAGATTGGATTTCTTTGCGGCCTATCAACATCTAGATATCAGTTGCTTTTTCCTATCGGCACCCATCTGATGTGAGGTAGGATTTGATCATTAGTACGAGTGGGTGGTGCCATAGTAGGTGCTAGTTCAGCAGGAGCATTAACATCAACATCAGTCATTGTATCTGCACATTCACATTCACAGAAAGACGTACATATCGAAAGAAGATGTTAGATGTGAGCAGTTGCTCAGGAGTAAGTAAGTTATGGACAGAGTCCAAGAAAAGACACATTTATCATCTTTAAAGTGGTGGTCAACAGATTTGGTCAACGGAGGTTAACTCATGGAAGGGAAGACAAATTCAGTGATCACACCATAGAGACCAAATTGAAGTTATCAAGTAGTACTAGACAAAATGCAGGGGTTAGAACATACTAGGCAAAACGCAATGGGACAAAACGCAAGTACCAAAAACGCAAGACACAAAACACAGATATTCAGCAAATCGCAATCGCACAAACGCAATGAATATTTTGTACAATAAACAAAACGCAGTAGAGTAAAACGCAAGAGACAAGTCCCAACAAACAAAATGCAATCCATCAAAATGCAAGTAGCAAAACGCAACAGGTAAAACGCAATAGGCAAAACACAACTAAGACAAAACGCAGGAATATTTTATTCAAACGTAATCAAAACGCAACATTTTGAAAAAAATTTGAAAAAGTGGGTCCTACATTAGTACTAATGAGGGTCTTCAATCACAAAACACAATTGATTGCGTTTTGTCCTGCTATGCACACTATTCTACTCAAAACGCAAATAGCATTTATCAGGCAAAATGCAACAGTTATAAACCAGCCAAAACGCAACAAGAGACAGTGAGCAAAACGCAATCAAGAATGCTTAGTCAAAACGCAACCAAGAACATTTCATAACGCATATTCTAACTTTTGATTTAATGCATCCAAGGCTTAGTTATAGCATGACTTACATTCGTTAGTACCCACAAACTACTTTAACAACAACAAATGGTCCTTATTAACTACGTATGTCCATGATTTTGACTAATAAGTCGACCTTTTATTCAACAATCACAAGGACCTTAATCAAGAGATTGGGGAAACAAATAGGACAACTACGAAGCATCACATATACAATCTAACGTTAACCCATCAATCCAAACATAACGAGAAACACTAACCACTATTTCGACGATGGATTGGAATGAAAGTCTACAAAAACACACTATTTATTGAGTTTCAAGACATGGTGTTTCGATTAAAGCATGTTTAGATGATAATGAACAATAATCAAGCATTACCTAACTCAGAAATCACACAATTAATCACGAATCAGGCAAATCGCAAAAGGTGTTGCGTTTTTGGGTTGAGAGAAAAAGTCAATGGGTTTGACTGAATATTTGAGAATTTTGACCAAGTCAAAACGCAGAACACCTTTTTATACTAGGTTAAACTTTCAGCAATTGGCATTTATGGCCCCTCTCTTTCTTCTTTCTTTTCATTTAGGGTTAAATAGCAACTAAGGGTTTAATTAGTTTGCATAACTAGCACAATTGAACCTCTATGTATTTTGAGACTAGAAAACAATTAGCAATTAGCACATAAGCCCCTAATATTGTACATAACTGACACATTTGGCCTTTTTGAGTTAACACAAGTTTAGCTCCCCCTTAAACTATAAATCCATTAGTTACTTATTTATCAGAATGCCCGTTAGATGTCATAAATTTGAAAACCACTCTCCCCCTCAATCAATGACCCGTTTTCTATTTAAAGAGATGTAGTCGTTGATTGAGTGTTAAATTTATGAAAACACAAGTCCGATTGATTTTCAAAAACAACATTGAACCACCATGTGAAATCCAAATAATTTTCTGAAGAATCATAGACGGAAAAGAATAAGGATAAAAGAAGACTTCTCTTCTTAATCAAGAAATAATGCACTGAAGCGTACATTAGATCGAGGGTGCACGGATATAAAGTAATCCATGCCCGGGAGAACTTAATCACCCATTGTTAGGAACAACCGTCTTTTTGGCGACGAGCTTTCCTCATTTTGAAAACCGGGTTGCAGTCTAAAATAACTGCAAGCCATAAAGACATGTTTTGAAAAGTTTAAACTTCCATTCGAGCTTCATTTAAAGACCCGTGTCATTATTGAATGACATTTCTAGGACCGTAAATGCTATCAATAAACGGAAGACATGTCTTGAAAAACTATTTTTGGTTTTTTTTTGTGGGTTTTATATTTTTGTATGTTCTTTTTGATTTTGAAAATGTGCATATTTACATAGGATACTTGAAGTAAATCCGTTACTCATCCTTATCATTCTGAAGACGTTTGAGTGTCTCTGGCTTCATACTCTTCATGCCAAGCCGCGGGAGAATGAATTCGAATCGTTCTCTGGGCAGTGCCTTAGTGAATATATCCGCCAGTTGATACTCTGTCCTTATGAAATACAACTCAACCACTCCCTTCTCCACTTGTTCTCTGATGAAATGATGTTGGATGTCGATGTGTTTAGACCTGGAGTGCTGGACATTGTTGCAGCATAGAGCTATGGCACTCTTGTTGTCACAATACATAGGGATAAGCCATAATCCGATAATTAAGACCGCATCCATAGGATTTGGGCACAACAACCAGACATCGCGATGTATTCAGCCTCTGTAGACGAGATGGACGTGCTAGTTTGTTTCTTTGATGACCAGCTAACTAACTTATCACCAAGGAACTGAGCACTACCAGATGTGCTTCTTCGAGTGTCTTGACAACCTGCATGATCTGCGTCTGCGTATGCTGTTAGTGCCATGGCGGTGTCTTTCGGATACCAAAGACCCATATTTATGGTTCCTTGGAGATACCGAAAGACCCGTTTAACTGCTTCAAGGTGCTTTTTAGTGGGCTTAGATTGATATCTAGCACACATGCACACAGCAAAAACAAGGTCAGGTCTACTGGCTGTGAGATACATCAGGGATCCAATCATACTGCGATATTGGGTCTAGTCAACAGGGATCCCTGAGAGGTCCTCATCCAGTTTTGTTCGCTCCACCATGGGAGTGTCAACAGGGTCACTTTTATGAAGATCAAATTTCTTTAAAATCTCATTAGCGTATTTAGATTGATTTATGAAAATGCCTCTAGGATTTTGAGAAATTTGTAAGCCTAAGAAAAAGGATATTTGACCCATCATTTCATTAGAAAAACGGTCACAGTCTTTGGGGTCGGTTGAGGCAAATATGATATCATCAACATATATTTGAACATGAAGAGTGTGTTTGCCTGTTTTCCGAATGAACAAGGTTGGATCGACTACACCCTTGGAGAATCCTTGTCCTAGAAGAAACTTCGACAAAGTGTCATACCACGCCCGGGGTGCCTGCTTTAACCCGTAAAGAGCTTTCTTCAGACGGTAGACATGATGTGGATGATCTGGGTCAACGAAGCCTTCTGGTTGGCTCACATAGACTTCTTCTTTAAGCTCGCCATTTAAGAATGCAGTTTTTACGTCCATTTGATAAACTGTCATGTTTTTGCTGGCAGCATTGGCAAGAAATATTTTGATAGCTTCAAGTCTGGCGACTGGGGCGAAGGACTCATCAAAATCAAGACCTTCTTCTTGACGATATCCTTTCGCTACAAGACGTGCCTTATTTTTCAACACGTCACCATACTCATCAAATTTCACCTTATAAATCCACTTGAGAGCAATGATCATGGCACAGTCCGGAGGTGGCACTAATTCTCATACGTCTAGTCGATCAAATTCATGGATTTCATCTTGCATGGCTTGAAACCAGCAGTCTTCAGTAACAGCAGATTTGAAGTTTTTTGGTTCGACTTTGGACAATATGAATTATAGAAGCACCAAAGAGCATCTGTAGCAAGCTATTTCTGAGTGGATACCGGTCGAGAAGGGTTCCCAATAATATTATCAAGAGGATGAGAGTCGGTCCATTTTCGGAGATGTTCATGAGGTTAAGTAGATTGGTTGGGTGCAGTAATCATGATTACCCTAAAAGATGATGCTTCAGAGTTCGGGTATGGGGCGAACACATTAATAAATGGTTCGTGCTCAGTTGCAGCAAACGGATTTACTTCAAAAGAATGCTCAGTTACAACACCGTGATGTATCGAAGATGATTGATGAGCCGAGGATGATGGTGAATGACTGCCTGATGGTGCATCTTGATTAAAGAAGATAGATACTGATGGACCGGTTGGAATGGCCGGGGTTGGAGCTGCGGGTACAGGAGGCATCGGATGATCACCCATTGGAGTCATAAAATATTCATCAAACATCGGTTGAAACAGCAGCTCCAAATCGTTGTTGGTGGGGGGGGTACATATGGTATAACATGAGCAGAATTAGGTACGAGCCCCGAACTTATAGGTCCAGGCGTCAAAAGGTTAGGAGCGGGTCCTGCACTAGAGAGTACAGGAGTCGTCTGCTCAGTCAGCTTATCGAATGTGACGTGAATAGTTTCCATGATTTGTCGGGTCTGTTTGTTGTAAATTCTGTAACCCTTCCTGTTTAGTGCGTAACCAACAAAGAACTCAATGTCTACTTTAGCTTTCAATTTGCCAAGATCTTCGCTGTTGTTTGTTGGGTAGCAGAGAGCCCCAAATATACGTAGGAAAGAAAGATCTGGTTTCTTGTCATGCACTAGTTCATATGGGGTTTTGTTGTGAAAAGTATGTATTAGGGATCGGTTTTGGGTGTAACAGGCAGTAGCCACAGCTTCTGCCTAAAGAAACAAGGGAGCTTTGGAGAATATCAGCATTGTCCGAGCAGCTTCAACAAAAGTGCGATTCCGTCGTTCAACAACGCCATTCTGCTGAGGAGTTCTCGGAATGGTCTTCTCATGGGTAATGCCAACGCTTTCATAGTAATCTGTCAAATCTTTATTAACGAATTCGGTGCCATTATCAGTCCGCACGAACCAGACAGTTTTGTTGAGACTGACTTGAAGTTGTTTTAACAGATTGATTACACAGCGGGTGTCTATCTGGATCTATACACTTCACCCATGTAAACATGGAGTAGTCATCAATATTCCAAAATTGTATATTCTTCCCTTTTATACATCTGCACTCTCAGCGGTCCCGCATATATCATTGTGAGGGTTGTAAAACTTTCCGTAATGGTGTTAATCTGTCTTGGGTTTGTGGGTAGATTTCTCTGCTCTTTCAAGTTGGTCTTACAAATACTCAAATGATCCTTTTCAAACTTCAACCGAGGTAAGCCTCTAACAAGATCTTTACGAGCTAGATCATTGAGGGTGCCAAAGTTTAAGTGATTCAGGCGACGATGCCATAACCAGGATTGGGAGAGGACCTTATCATATCTTCAACCTAAATGGTGTATAAGTTCGTACCACAACTTCCTTTAATAAGGTCGACACCATCTAAGTCTCGAACGAAGCATGTGTGCTTTCTGAAAGCAACTTCAAGATCTGAATCACAAAATTGACCAGCAGAGAAAAGGTTGTGTCCAAGTCCTTCTACATAGTATACCTTGGAAATTACACTGTCACCAATGACATAATCCCCATAGCCCATAATTGCACCAAAATGGTCGTTTCCGAATCGAACAGTCCCGATAAACTTTTTCATGAAATTCCTGAGCCGTGAGCGATCTCCAGTCATATGTTTTGAGCAGCCTGAGTCCAAATACCAGAGAACGATATGTACAACCTGCATTTGAACAAAGGTGAAAATGGAGATTTGGATACATTGGATCCCCAATTGCAATTGGGGTCTGGTTGGTTAGTGCACGCAGGATTATATGCTACAGGGGAATAGTTTCCTGTGGATCAGCTGGCATACAGTCACTCTTAAGAGCAGTAGACCTAACTAAAGGGCACTGTCTTCCTAACGGGAGAAGTCTACCAGTGGGCTTCCATTGTTTTGTAGGCAAGACCTTAGGTGGAGTATTCCTAGTTATAGGCCACTGATCTCCTAAAGGTAATAGTCTGCAGTGGGGTCGCCACTGATGGCAGATTGTGGTATAAACAATTTCCCTCGTGGCCTTCTAAATTGTTAATCTTGCTTAACCCGCCACACTTTAGTGGCAGGGGATTGCTTCACAAACATCTCAGAACGCACAACACATTGATCATGATTAACAAAAATTAAGCATTTGTTACAAGTTTTGCAAGAAGTATTAGAATTCGAATTAATTATAGTACGCTTATAGCTAATACTAGAATCAACACGATTCTTTTGTTTCTCATTCGACTTATTCATCCTAGAATGGGCTTCTACTTGTTTCAAGGCACTTTTAGCTGGCAAGGTCCTATCTTTCTTCGTATTGCTCCTAGGCTTTGACCTGCTAGCTGCTGAGGCACCTTTTACTCCTGTAGAGGGAATTCCAGGAGCATTAGTCGAATTTATTTTCTGGTGCTCAACTTGTGGTGGTGTGTTATGAGTTGAGGTTTCACATGGTTCGACAAAAGTAACTCGCTTTTTCCTAAGTGAATTGGTAGAGGCATTCTGTTTATCGCGAGGGCTAAAGTCTGTAGGACACGTGCCTATTACATATTCTAACAGCTCCTGAGAGTGTTTAGTGTAACGGCAAGCAGATGCAAGAGAGGTATCCAATGGTCTTTTCACCTTAGCTTCCTCTACTATTTCACGAAGGGTTTCTACATTTTTCCTTAAGGTGTTTGATTTGTGGTAAAGATGCACTTCCCGATTTCTTCTTGAGTCTAGGCGGGCATTGTTCAACACATCTCTAGGCTAATTACCAGGGAGCCAACACTTTAGGTTTACTATCAGGTATAGTGACACATTTGGAATTATCTTTAAGTTGAGCCTTAAGGTTTTCAATTTCAGATAACAAAGAGTTGTTCTGGTCAGTGGTTTTGGCACGCGTTATCTTAATTGAATCATACAATTCCTTATAATGCTGCTTAACTTTTTCATTTTCTGCCCTAAAGCGTTAATTGATGATCACGTGAATGGCATTGAGCTTTGCAGTTTACAATCTATGTTTGAGAAATAAGGCCATAAGGTCAAGAGTGAGATCTGCATCACTATTTTTCTCTGTTAAGCGAGAGATTTTCTCCTTTAATTCACGAATCGTATTGCCTCGACTTTGAATATGTTCATTTAGTTTCCCAATCACAAACAGTGAATCAAATGAAGGAGCATCCGGAGACTCACTGGTTTTTTTATTTCCAAAACGTTCTTTGAGATTTTGATACTTTAATTGTAGGTTAAAGTGTTCAACTTCAAGTTTGGAGAAATGTTTTATCATTGAGTCGTGATCATCATTTTGAATCTTGTTTCTCAAATTAAAATTTTCAGATTCAAGGTCGGCAATACGTTTCTGAGCAATAGTGAAAGCATCATGCATGTCAGAAAATCTAGACACATTTAATACAGAATCAGTTGCAGTATAAAACACATCTTTGGACAAGCATTCAACAAGTAAGTTCTCATTTGTAATGAGAAGGTTTTTCCGTTCAATCTCGCCACTCTTTAAATCTATCTCATTCTAGTCCACCTCTTTTCCCCCCTGGCTTCTAAATTTTCAAAAAACAAAATAAAAAATACTGCTTTCATTGTTCCTAACTTCAAGTGACTAGAGAACTTTTGAAACTACGTCAAAATGATCTTTGAGTGATTGAAACATGGATTACTTCGGTTAAGATAACACCGTTTTGTTTGTTCAAAACCCCTTTCCCCTTCAGTTATGCCCGTTGGTGTGATACGCTTTTTACAAGTTTTCTCAAAGTCCCAAAATAGTTGAGTAATTACATACAGACCAATATTTACTTGACTTGTAGTTGGAAGCGTTCGAGGGACCAGATGGACCGGTGTATTGGGAGGATACACAGTCGCAGGTGGCAGGACAGGCAGGGGTGGGGCATTGGCCTTTAGCTCTTCGGCCTTTCGTTTTTCTATATCTAAGGACCAAAATACTTGCTCAGGTGTCAGTTGAGTCTGAGGGGTGAATGTTGCCATAAAATTTTCTTTTGAGTAGTTAGGAGGCGTAATGTTAACCCTCTTTTCCACACAGGCAGAGTCATTCATTTTCACATACAGTTTATTCCTAGTAGCTTCTGCTAACTCTAGTTCTTCCTCAGACGATGGAACATTTACCGGCACATGATGAGTCTTAAGAAGTTCTTCACCATCATACAGTGCCGGTTGGGCCTTTTTGGCCTGTCTGAGGTGAAAAGGGTTCTGGGCACCTAGCGCAGTTTTAGTCCTTTGGTCATACACCTGAGCAGGATTTAACATCATATGGACAGTTTGAATGGATTGATCTTGTGAGTGAAGCTTATTCTCAAGTTTATCGTTAAGGTGTTTCAGATTGAAAAAATCAGTCAGGAATTTGGACTCTTTCTGTTTAAACTCATGTTTCAAAGTCGTTACAGTTTCTTCAAATATCTTGTTGTTTTTCATAGTTGAATTAAGTTGCAACTTGACAGAATGAAGTTCCTTTTTAAGATTTTCTTTTTTTATTCGATTTGTGAATAAGCATACGGCATTTGAATCATCCATTCGTGTTCAGTTCAGTCAATTCAAACTTAGCACGTTGCTCATAAATGGCAACTTGTTCCTTGTAGGTCTTAAGTTCAGTGGCTATTGGGTCATGAGGAACGAAAGCATAATTATCAACGAACAATTACAATCATTAAGATCGGGAAGATGCACAACTTGGTTAACAAACATATTTTCGACGACCAAAATATTGGTTCATATGGATAATCATTTACTGTTACCCATAATGTGACACTAGTTGAGTCAATAAACTTTTGGACTGTTGTTCTTCATTATGAATTCTGTTCGTCCTGGATTAGTAACACTCTGGTCAATAGCATTTTTCAGAGTATGTACCTCAGATAAGATTGATGCTTTTAGATGGACCGCTTGTGGATTTGCTGACACCGGCTGAGGACAAAATTGGCTTGAATAAATTATATAGTCTGAGCAGTCGGTTCTTCATCCAACATCTGAATCAAAAGCGTCACATTCATCTGCCTGGAAAATATTGTCCTATTCAGAGCTATGTCTTGTGACTGGTTGATTATCAATTCTGCATCATAAAGTCGTTGTTTCCCTGTTCACCCGCCAGAAAGAGTAGTTCCTCTTCATCCAAAACTGCACCATTCTCTTGGGCTTGCATCAGCAGCATTTTGTCCTTGAAATAATCAGAATTCTGTGGACGCTTCGGCTGAGTACAGTTCCTTGCAATATGTCCAACCCCATTACAGTTATAACACTTGACCGGTTTTCCTTGACCTGCATTGGCATTCCCAGCTCTATTCTGTGCCCCCCATTGCCTGCAGCACCATTTCCCCGAGCAACATACCTCTGATTCTGATTCTGTCGCCCTTGAACATTCTGAACGACAACCCGACCATCTTGAATGGTTGCTTGATTTCGGGTGTTAGAAGAGGTTCGAAGTTGATTGTTCGTCTGAGGAAGTGTAGCTCTGAATGATTGGGCAAGAAGTGCCATTTGTTTGGTTAGGTTGTCAAGTATTTCATCAGTTTGGGTGTATCCGGAATCAATTTGTGATGTTTCAGGGAATTGTGGATATTGTAGTGATTGAGGGTTTGTTGATGAAGAAGGATATTGATGAGACTGGACATGTGATGATTGGGCATGAGGTTGGACCGTTGACACAAATGCAAGTTGATCATTTGTAGCAGGAGTGATTCTTTCAATAATCAGTCGATCTTGTGCAGCATGCTTCTCATGTTGTTTTAAGTATGCATACAGCTGTTCGTGATTTGTCTCTTTCAGACCTTTGTTGAGTTTAACGGCTGTCACGAACCTATCCCATTCAGGTGACATATTGTTCACAAACTTGGAGTTCAGTTGAATGTTAGGCATTGTCATTCTGATATTCCTCATGTCGTTGACCAGCTTGTGAAAGCGAACATAGTACTCATTGATGTTTTCACCTGGAAGCATCTTGAACCTCTCAAACTCATCGTACAACTGAGATTCTTTGTCTTCTTTTGTGAGCTCAAAACCTGCAAGAAGCATTTTGACGTTGTCCCAAATTGCTTTTGCTTCAATGTTGTGATTGATGAGCTTGTAGATATCTTTGGGTAATCCTTGAAGCACAATATTGGTGGCACGGACATCTGCATCGTATCGTTTCTTCTCCGTGTCACTGAGATCCTCATATGTACGAGGCCTTTCTGGTCCAAGAAGGACACCTCCCTCAGGGGTAGTTCCGAGTGTATCCCTTGTGGTTCCAAGCTCAAATGGTCCTTGATCAATCGACTGAAGAATTTGCAATCCATTTTCCTTTCCTCTACAATACAATCGGATTCGTTGTGACCATGATTCGTAATCAGTCCTATCGAGCATAGGAGGGCAGGTATCGGAACCGATCGCTTGAATATCATCTGAATTACAGGACATGATTGATTACTTGTATTATGATAATCTTTGGATCGGTACAATGATTAGTGATTGTATGTTAAAAGTGACGATTGTTTGTTTGATTAGGTGATATGTTGTTTGATTGTGATTTGGTTTTATTGAAATAAGTTAACGTAATGAAGATAATGAAACTTAGGCAAAACGCAGTGAAGAAGCCTAGACAAAAAGCAGTGAAGAATGAAATTTTGCCAGAGTAACTTTTTATCAAAACGCAATATGGTCTTCAAGCAAAACGCAATGGAGGTCTTGAGCAAAACGCAGTGATATTGAAGTAAAACGCAGTGATAGCTTGAAGCAAAACGCAATGAGGTCTTGATACAAAACGAAGTGAGGTCTTCAAGCAAAACGCAGTGAGGTCTTCAAGCAAAACGCAATGGATGTCTTGAAGCAAAATGCAGTGAGGTCTTGAAGCAAAACGTAGTGAGGTCTTCAAGCAAAACGCAGTGAGGTTTGCAAGTAGGCAAAACGCAACCTTCAATAACCAAACGCGGTGACCAAAACGCAAGAGCAAAACGCAGTGACCAAAACGCAACCCTAAATACGACAAAACGCAGTACAGTTGTCCTTTACCAAAACGACAAAACGCAATGTACTTTTTCTGACAAAACGCAACCAAGAATGTCTCAGAGAGGCAAAACGCAGTGAAGAAAAATACGAACTTTTTCACCTAAAAACACCTAAAATCACCCTTTTGAACGTTTTTGCTTGGTTTCTTTTATACAACTCGATCCTAGAAGGTTATAACAACTATAAAAACACAAACTTTAACATCACAAACGTGAGAATCAAAGAGTGTCAAGAAAAAGACCATAAACCTTCAAAAACCAAACTTTTGATCTAAACTAACCAAGAAAACGCACACACAATCTATCTAATCATCCCATGGGCTTTGATACCAATTGTAGTTTATTGGATATCACAATACAAGCTTAGGAATGATGGGTTGGCCAAATTTGTAGAGAGAGAAAATAACTAGTTCTAGTAAGAGAAACACCTTTTAGTGTGTGTATGATAAATTGAACAATCAACCCCTCTCAATAGCTGAGAGGGGGTTTAATACAAGAGTTTATGTACCCTAAGTGGTCTATGGAGTGGGCTAACATGTGGGTAAAGACCCGGCCTAACGCCATAAGTCATACGGTAACTAAACGATTAATATTAAGACTACGAGCTAACCTATGCTAGACATAACACGGGGTGACCGAGTCTTTTTCATGATCCTAACACATTTTTTGAGGTCTTGGACATTCCATGTGCGCGGAAGTACATCTCCGCTTATGTTCCTGATTTGTACGCTCCCTTCCCGAGTGCTTCCACCACCTCATATGGCCCTTTCCACTTTGGGCCCAGCTTTCCGCTTTCCCTGGAGTGACTTGCTTCGTTTCTACGATAGACAAAGTCTCCTGGGCGAAAGCTTGTGCTGCGGACCTTGGCATTGTAGTACTTTTCCATCTTGGCCTTGCTTCTGGCCTAGCGTACCGCTGTCTTTTCTCTTCTTTCCTCAAGGATGTCCAAGTTCAGGAGTAGCCCTTCATTATTTTCGGCTTGGTTTACTTCCGCACATCTTATCGAAGGCATCCCTATCTCGACTGGTATCACGGCTTCAGTACCGTAGGTGATAGAGAATGGGGTGTCTTCGTTGCTTGTTTTTATCATTGTGCGATGCGCCCATAACACGTGTGTTACTTCCTCAACCCAGTTCCTGTTATCCTCGCCTAGCCTAGCTTTTATCCCTTCTCCTAGGCTGCAGTTTACCCTTTCTACTTGGCCGTTAGATTGTAGATGCTTAACGGACGCAAACCTTTGCTTGATATTAAGTTTCTCACACCAGTCTTTGAATGGATTGTCTCTGAATTGCTTTCCGTTATCAAATATGATTTCTCCTAGGAGTCCGAATCTGCATACGATATTGTCCCATACAAATTTCTTGACCTGGTTTCTTGTTATTTTTGCCACTGGCTTTGCTTTAATCCACTTTGTAAAGTAGTCAACGGCTACCATCAATAACTTCACCTTTCCTTGTGCCTCTGAGAATGGGCCTGAGATGTCGATTCTCCACTTGTAGAACGACCATAGAGAAGTTATTGGTGTGAGCTTTTGCTGCAGGTTCCTAGGGACTGGCCGGTAAGTTTGACAATCGTTACATGCCCTGATGATGTTTCGTGCGCCTTTGTGCATTGTTGGCCAGTAATATCCGGATCTGATTGCTTTTGCCACCACGGATCTTGGGCCAGAGTACATGCTGTATGATCCCTCATATATTTCCTTAACTACATATTCCGCTTGCATTAGACCGACGCACCGCAACCATGGTTCCAAGAATGACTTTCTGTATAAGACTCCGTTAATCATGGTGACTGCCTTGCTTTGATCTTGATCGCGCATGCCTTTTTTATTTCCGCTGGTATGGTACCTTCCGTAAGGTACTCGACCAACGGTGTCATCCAGCAGTACTCCTCTTCTTCCACTATTGCTAGGATTTCCCTCTCTTCT
>BQNB010008198.1:32065-90908 GCA_026074375.1 Tanacetum coccineum
CCAATATACAATTTACGCTATTGGATCTACACACAATCCAATTTACATAACAACACTAAGTAAATGTAATGAATATATGTGATCTTGAGGAGGAAGAGAAAGATCACTTGACAACAAATCGTATGTAGAAGAATATGATTGTTCTTTTCTTGCACTTGATTAGAGGAAGAAGGGAGGAAGAAAGAATTAATCACTTGAAACAAGATCAAGGTATGTTAGTAATCAAGATATGTGTTTTAGAAAGAAAGAAAGAAGAGAGAAAAACATATCTGAAAAAATTCGTGGCAAGAGGTTCTGTTTTTCAGATGGGGTAGCCCATTATTTATAGGGACAAAATATAGCCGTTGCTGACGGCGATCCCTTATATATAAGGGGGCCGCCCGGCCTATAAGGGGGTCGATGTAGACTACGCTCCCTTTTTTATCCTTTTGTGGTGAAGGTTGTATCTGATTTAGAACCTTCCATTTTGGGGGAAAATTTGAATTTCAAATTTTATGTTTTTAATAAAACATTTCTTTTGATGAATAAATATTTTGTTTTTATATTTTTATAAAAACACTTTTGTAAAAATGTAAGGTTTAGGGAAGAAAATTTATTTTCTTTAATCATGTTTAATGATTTGTTTATCCATAATTTAAGTGATTAATCTTAGAAATAGAATTTTACGATTAGTAATTTATAAACGTTTAATTTTATCGTAAACGTTTTCACATTTTGTCATTATCAAAACATCGAGAGGTCGAAAAATATAAATAACGTTTTTAGACATTATTTGTATTAACACTTGCAAATCACCTTATCAAGAGCTCCTTTCAAGGCACGAGAAAACCCCAAACGACACTTCGAAGGGATCGATTTAACAGTACGCAACCCCTTTGAAAACAAGCTATCAAGGAGAGCCAAGGTAAAACCACTATGTAAGTCGCGTACCTCATTTCCAACATGATCAAGTTGCTCGGGACAAGAAGGAACTTGAGGCTTAGGGAGGTCATAAAGCACAAACTGAAAAACACCATCACCACAATCAGGGGGTGACAAAAAATATGAACTATTCTCATGACGACACCTAGATTGAAGCGTGTACGTCTTGAAACAAACTCTACATAACCAAAGCCTCATACGCTTAAAGGTTACCTTGACCCTCTCGTAAAAGACCAAATCAGAAAGGGGTTAGTGAGTATTTACAAGAAATTAGTAGGAAACCGAGATACTATCTGGGCCCCCCACTCATCTAGCAATAGCAAAGATGATCCTACTATTATTGTTATTCCACCCTTCTAACTAAACACGATTTGAATGTAATTCATATTACATTTGAATTACATTACGTTGCGATTCAACCAAACACATCGACAGATTTCATCAATTACAATTATAACACATTACATTTTCCACGAATTCCAATTCTTTGAATTATAATTACATCAAATTACAATTCTTTCTAAATATTACAATTCCTTCAAAAACATTATGTGTAAAGTGTTGGATTTGCTTATTCGTAAAACTCGATAATAGTATTCATTTTAACTAATTTATAAGAGCTTTTCAGGTAATTGGTTATAACGAGGATTTTACACATGTACTTCGTGGAGGGGTGTTTGTCTACAGAAGTATTATGTGCATCAGATATGAAAATTTTTAGCTGATTTCATTTTAAGTTGTAGTGTTTTTTATCCTTTGGAAAGCGTGTTTCGAAGCCGGTGAACATACATACAAAAGGGCAGTACAAAACAAATATTTTTTCATGTGATATACATACTGCTAGACACATAATCGAGGCAAAATCCATACAAAGTTACAAAGGCTTATTTGGTTCATGTTACAAAAGACCAGATTCGAGGTATATATATTCCACGGAAAGTTTATTCTATTATTCAGGCCTCTTTTCTTTTTGCTTCATGTCGTTCTGAGAAGTCTAAAAAGTTGTGTGATGCTGGAAAAATGAATAAGGGTATTTAGAATAGGTTATAATATCTGATAAGATTATAAGATATGATAGTGATGATGACAATGATAAATGTATTTCAGTTTAAAAAAGGAAAAATCAGTGAGTACATATTTTGATAGGAATTCACATTCAGTTAACAAAAACACAAGATCAGTGGTAAAACGGACTTATACAACGAGAGATAAGAAATAGAAGAGGATATGGCAAAAGAATTTATGCCAAATTTACTTTTACGACATCCTCTTTTCTCATTTTTCATTAGTTAAGTTTATTTTATCAGCGACATTGGCTTTGCATGGATCTGAATGTTGGCTGCCATAACAATATGTGTCTAACAAATTTCCTTTTCAAAAAAGAAATACATTTACCACTATCATCATCGTTGTCACGTGTTCTAACAGTATCACGTATCTACAGTATCCGCAGGAGTTCGGTCGCGCTCATGTTTTGCTTTGATGAAAAACCTGGCCATATAGCCACTAATTTGAGAAAAGAACAAAGGATGCATAACTTATCTGTAACTGTGGTTTTGACTAGCTACTGTAATGTAACAAACCTGGAGTAAACGGTTTTGCTAAGTCATCAACTCGGGAGATGTTAACAATGTACTTTCGGGTTATACCCATCCTAGCCTCTTACAATCGATATCCGCCTCAACGACATCTCATATATAGAAACATTTTCCACTAACTCCGCTAACGTTTTTGTTTGGGTGAACTTTTAGAGGAAACCTTAACCTGCAGACGCATATGCGGTTTTGAAGCTGGTAAAAAAAGTCTAAGTACATCTTTAGCATAAACGTTAATTACTTTTCGAAGCTCGTGTTCAACGTTCCTGTGGGAACAGTTGTTGCCATGAAACGGAAGTTTTTAGCAAAATATTCTACCTAATAGGGACAACTGATCCTACAAGAACCTTGAATATGAGGTTAGAGAAAAAAGTAAACAATTTTACTAAGTTTGGGAACGTTTTAGCCTTTTTAAGCTGAACATAGAAGTAAAAAATGGTACTCATTCCAATCACATAAAAATAAAGCTCAAATCTGCAAGCCCATAGGTGGTTTGATGAAAACACCATGGCTACAACCATAGAACAGGTGTGGTTGCCTCGCCAAGATACAACCGTTAGTAGACCACGTTCATGAGTTTAGATGCAGAAATATGTCATCTCCTGATTGAGGTTTTTTTACCCATACGTTCGTGATGTAGTTTTGAATTGAAAAAAGTAGTATTCTTTGCAATTGCTAGAGGAAAACCCCATTTGTATTCTCGATTTCATTACATGTTTTTTAACAATAATTTAGAGTTAAGTACATTTTTGGTCCTTGTGGTTTGGTGCGTTTTCACTTTTGGTCCAAAATTCAAAAAAGGTTTGGTTTTGGTCCAAAAACATAGTTTCGTTTCACTTTTAGTCCAATTCCGTAAATTTGGACTAAAATTTTTGGACTAAAAGTGGAACGAAACTATGTCTTTTGGACCAAAAGTGTAACGAAACTATGTCTTTTGGACTAAAAGTAGAACGAAACTATGTCTTTTGGACCAAAACCAAACCTTTTTTGAATTTTGGACCAAAAGTGAAAAATGCACCAAACCACAAGGACCAAAAATGTACTTAACTCAATAATTTATAGTTTACCTGTTTGGTTAATTGCATGATGCACACGTGTAATCCATAACTTCTAACTACACAGACAATGAGACATAGAAATAAGGCTCGAATATGCAAATATATAAGCAACTCAACACGCAAGACATGACTGCAACCACATAACAAGCGTGGTTGCCCAGCCAAGATCCGCTTGTGAGTAAAACACTTTGGAAAAAATATATGCGTAGAGAATGATCATCATCGCCTTATGAATTTTTTGCAACCGCGCGATGAGAAACATTCCAGCTACACTACTATACATTTATTAGGATGTATATAACATGCATGCAGAAAGCTACCAACATAGGCTGCTAATAAACTCAAAAGGTGAACATGCTTGCATTATATTTTACCTTTTTATTCCACACGTCGTAAGCCTCCAACAGCTGCAAAGCAGCACTAATGAAATTGCCTTCTGGAAACCAACAAACAACGACAAAATCGTGAACTAAGCACGTATAAATGACTCAGTCATCAGCCAACTATCATCAAAGGACGATGTGAGTATAAACAGATCACACTGTAAGGCAATACAGATCGCGATGCAAGAGGTGGCAACATAAATCCATTAATAAAAAATGATAATACGCTCTCCATGGATGCGACCGTAATAGGTCGCCCCGCCAAGATATGGGCAATCTCAGCTTTATCGGATCCACTTGAATACATGACAGTATGTTATCATATCTCATTAGCAGTGACAACATAATTCAAAAAATGACAAGCAAAACACATTTGAACCCAAAAGTATTGAGAGCTTAAAAGATCCACACACAACAAACTCGTAGCCCCCCTCCCCAATTGAACGCCCGAGCCTCCATTTAACTTCAACCTAACACATAATCCATACACAAAGCACGAACTTAATCATAATTTAAATGATTTGTAAAGACATTACTTAGATAGGAAAGTAAAACATTCCATATTATTTCACCGTAGATACAAATTTACCTTTCAAACGAAAGAAGGTCAAAAGAGTTTCAACACAATTAGTGAGATCCTTAAAATTGATCAAATCTGTATGGTCTCAAATAGAATGTGGTGTCGGATGCATTGTTCTAAATATCCCATGTTTAACCCCAAGCCTCCATTTAATTTTGACCCAACATGCACTCTATAGATAGTGCATTAACACACTCATCTTTGTAATGCGTAAAAACCGTTGTTTAAGGGCAGATCTAGACATAATCTGTAACTCTCCCAAATAGGGTCATGGCGGAATATGAGTCTGAGAGTGTTACATCATAGATCAATAGCACAAGATATGAGAACGACCTCTAAATGAGTCATTTAAAAATGATACATTGGATTTAATAAACTTTTTTGTTACAAAAGCTCAAGGCTTAACATGTTCACTTGTAAATGTAAAGATTTTAAAACATAACAAATATCCTAAAAATGTAATGCTTCTAAATCTTTATGCAATGACATCCATAATAACGACCACCAATGTATCCTTGTCTTGTACCTTATTGACCTGAGAAAAACATGCTTTAAAACTTCAACATAAAGTTGGTGAATTCACAAGTTTAAGTATGTATAAAGTAGGATTGCAAGATTTTCATGTGTATGATAAGTAACGAATACAATATCACAAAAGTAATTACAAAATGCACTAAGCTCATGACACTGAAGCTACAACATATATGTATGCAATTTAATGCAAATAATGTGCCCATGTAGATGTTCAACCCACAACATCCAAATTGTTCTGACATGGTATACATTCGTCGTTTTGGTACCTCCGACACTAGTGAGCGCTACTCACCCGAACGGGGATGTCAATCCTAAATAGATCTATTCATAACATTCAAGCTTACAATCTAGTAATTAACCGTTCATGATTCATGGGCATAGTGGTTATAGCTACTTAGACAAACTAGTTATTTTGTTTAAAGTGTACTTGCGTCCAATTGTAAAACAATGCATATTTCTCACCCCAAAGTTGTAAATCATTATAATTGTATAAAAGCGATGCTATAAACTCACCTTGAGTGAATGTGGTTTGATTATCTAAATCAAGCAAGTAAATCGTCTCGGGAAATCCGAATGCAACCTAATTAATTATAGGTCGTATGAATATAATGTATTTTATATAAATACAACATCACTAGTTATATAGTTACACCGCCACCTAATAGCTTTTATTTAATATAAAATGTCAAAACAATATTTAAATTGTACCTTGTTGAATAAAGGTATATGTATTTGTACTTGTAAAATAAAATGCTATCTTTGCCCAAAAATTTATTATTTGATCATAATATATAAGTTAGTATTTTTTATTGATTATATAATGATATTATATAATTAGTTTTTATAAAAATAGTGCACAGGTATAAAAATAGTACATAAGGTTTTATAAACCTTATATCTTTATCGTTTTAACTCCGTTTTACATGTTATTTATACCCATCAATTCGTATTAAGAAATTTTATCAAAATATTATATTTATAATATTTTAGTTACTGATGAACAGTAACTTTTACAGTCTCGGCTGAGATGTACTGAGAAGAAAGTCGCTACATGGAATGATCTCGCCTTCAAAATCATAATTCTTGGGTGGAATGTTACATTTAAAAGGATTACAACTTTCTTAAAATGTCGATTGGATGGTCGAAATTGGAATTGAGCACATACACACTAATAAATAATAAACTACCGGGAGTGAAAAGTTAGCTTAGGCTTATACAAATTGCAAATAGGAGTAGTGTTAGCATTTTATACGTACTTTTGCACAACGTTAATAATTGTACAAGCTTAGTTTGGGAGTAGTAAAAAGAGGATGACAATTATTATCTCCTGGAGGCACCCAGTTTGTGTGCTTCCCGTTCTTAAGCTTTGTATATATATTGAAAATAAAAGGGTTAATATACAAAGAAGTTACTAAAGTTTGCGTAAATGTTCGATTACGTTACTAAAGTTTAAAACGTTAAAAATAGGTTACTCAAGTATACATGTTTATTGTATGAGTTACTGAACCTATAAAAATATTTGTAAACATCACTGAACTTGTAAAAACGCGATATTTATGTTACTTAACTTATCCAAAAATATGCGTTCAGGTTACCCGATTAACACTGAAAATATTGAAGTGTGTGCTTCCTATAAGTTCAGTAACCTATTTGTAACGTTTTAATCTTTAGTAACGTAATCAAACATTTACGCAAACTTTAGTAACATTTGTGTATAATAACCCAAATAACTTTTATAAAAACACTTTTATATATTTAATTATCGTAAACTTGTAAATGTCACAACTTCTTCTTTATAGCTCGGTTTTTCGAGTTCTTTATATGCTTACGATCCTTATAATATGTACTATCTTAATAAAATGATTCCATAATTCTATAAAAATCAAATTCTAACAGAAGGTTAAAAACAGTGGGCTTTTTATATAAATTTTATAAATCTAATTTTATAAGTTATTCCTTGGTTCAAATTTGTACAAGTCCTTTACAATGCTTTATACCATATGTCATACATATTTTGGGTCCTCTAAATTGTCCATAGTGATTGTTCAAGTATCAAGTCCTCATGATAATTTATATACAACTTTTGTAATTAAACTTTCAACAAATTAATTTATAAATTAAACTCATAAATTAACCAACAATTATATAAAGTATTTTACTTGTGTTCCATCATATTTTTAACATCATTTCAACATATAAATAAATAAATTCGAATCCCATATGCTTGCAATATTTCATAAATCATAAAAACAAACCTAAGTGGTGATTAACATAATAACATGTATGTAAAACAAGTAAATGAATAAATGGAAGGATTAGGGTACAAGTAAACCTTGGAGAGGTGTAGGAGAGTGAAAAACACAAGATCTAACCCTAGAAATCAAACCCAAATTAAAACCCTAATCAAGAAACCCTATCTTACTTTCTTGAATCAGACCCTTGCAAAATAAAACCCAAGCTTCCAAACCACCTTACAACACCTTAGATATAATACCTAAGAACCCGTGCATGCTTAATACCCTTGAAAAATCAAAACTATGAAGACCCTAAAGATCTACAATAAGCCGTGGGTATGGAGTGTATAAGAGAGAGTTTGTTTGAAAGTTTACTTGTAATTGGAATTATGCATAAGTCTTACATTATCTTTCCTTTATATACTAGGAGTATTAAGTTAAACCATGGTCTAAAGAGTTGGTATAAGTACAAGTGATGTGCCAATTACTAGAAACTTGGTTCAAGGTGTACTTGGTGGGTCTAAACATGTGTTTAAAACTTAGAAAGTGAAATTTGAATTTAGTTTGGTGCTTTATTACTTAGGAGCCGGTTCTAGTGGCTCATAGGTAAGGAAATGAGTTAATTTTTGTGTAGTGGGTATAAAAGTGGGTATTTGTTTGAGTATAGATGGGTATTGGTGCTTCCGAGTACCCTTAAATGTATTTTATTGCGAAACGTAAGCGTTTTACGTAACCAATAAAAATAAAATATGAAAAGTTATAAATTATGTCCTTTGCAAGATCGAATCGTAAGATCCACCATTTAATCATGTTCTGGAAGCCACGGATATTACACGAGTCAACTATTTTTATTTCTACTCAACATCAAAATAAATTTTTATATAATATCCATTTGAAAATGTCCAAAAGAAAAAAAGAGTTCAAATTTAAAATACCAAAGTAAAAGTAAAACACAAAAAAGTCAAGCTTCAATCATCACATTCACGATTTAACGGAATAAAATTACATAACATGCTTGAATAAAACGTCACAAAACAAAAATACGAACATCTAGTACAACTACAATAAGCTAGTCTAATTTGAAACTTAAGGTTAATAGTAAAAACTATAAAAATGTAAGAAGCAAAAAAAAACAATTACTGTAAGAAACTTTTTGCTTCAGAGACAGAACATGAGAAGAAGAACCTACAATTGTTTCAAGGTAATTTTAGTCTGCGGTAGATTATTAGGAGGTTTTAATTGAATTATAAAACTGGAAGAAATGAAACGGCAATACTTGTTACTGAGATCAGCGGACTCGTATTGTTCTTTTTGGGCTTAAAAAAGTAATGGGCTAGTAAGTATGTAAGCCAATAAGTAACTTGGTAATTTGGTAAACTCGTATCAACACGCGATCTTACGATCTTACGTGCGAGTTTACGATCCTACTTACGATCCTACCTCTGATGCGATCCTACACCGATCTTACACGATTTTATCAGGTGGGCACGTAAGATCGTACGATCTTACGTGTAAACTCGCGAGTTTGACAGCCTTGGTTTACGTAACCAATAAAAATAAAATATGAAAAGTTATAAATTATACTCATAATAATTATATAACGGTTGCTTGATGTAAACTTTTACTTGTTTGATGCTCGTTTACGTTGAATGTTGATTTTTAGTTTACGCGATTTAACTAAACGACGAAAATTAAAAGTGAACGCGAAAAGTTTACAATAAATAGTTGAATGTTTATTTACGTAACAAGACGTGAAAATGAGGATTGTTACATAACCACATACCAATTGCGAACACTTTATGATCATTTTTTATCAACAAACCAAACAACCATGGACGTACGAAAAGCATTTGAAACTCACATACAGAAAATCAAAAAAGGAGAATTCAAAAAGCGAATAAAACCAATTTTCTAAAAGACGCATATACATTACAAAAGACAAAGCACGGCGTAACCGTGAACCATGGATGATAGAAGAAGGACTAAGAAGAGGAAGTGTGGATCATTGTGGCTACTTTTTAGATATTATTTATTTAATACCGAATCTTTAAGCTATTATTTGTTTAATCAGAAGCATCCTAATAAGTGTAGATAGTTTATTATAATTATAATTGTAATATAATACAATTGACGATGCAACTATATGAGAAACACACTGTAATAAGTGCTCTCGGCACTGCATAGTAGGCTCAGACAGGGAAACGATCGAATAAAGAGGATGCACCCAAAATGGCTGCAACCATAATAAGTTGCCACACCAAGATACGGATGATCCGTGGTTTATAGAATCTACTAAAACTCATAACAACCTCTTATCGAATCTCATTAGCAATAAAAACATAGTTAAGAAAACTAAGCAACCAAAAACGGTTTCATCCAAAAGTATTCAACACTTGAGAAACTCCTACACAACAAAGCCATAAATAACATGGGTGGTACAGAAGCTCTATACTATCACGTGAAAACAACATTCAAAAACTTATTTCCTCAACTAAGATTTATGTATATTTAAACTCTAAAAGAACTCTTACATGTAAAACCACATAATCAGTGATCATTATTCGGCCCCGAAAAAAGATGTAAGACTCACAATCCATATGTGTACCATGTATCTGTTTTTTGGAACCGAACATGAGCATAATGGTTCTACATCAATACTACAAAAACTAAAACAAATCGCTAATAATACACAGTTAATCGAAACCACTTACATGCAATCTTATTATCCTGGAAAGAAACCAAACCCCCTGTACATCGTGCAATCAACCCAAAACATAAATCGAATTTTACCTCGTGAAACACGTAATTAAAATAACGACAAATGCATGATTAAATAGACATTTACACCTAACGGCACACGTGTTAGTAAAAAGCATAACTAAATGGACTACATGTGCGAAATTAACCGGAGATTAAATGAGACATGAGAGGATGTATGTGTGCAACATGGAAGGATTAGAGCAAAGAAAGTGGAGTTGATGATAAAGTGGCAATTTCACTGTACAGGAGGCTCAAACAGGTAAACATTTGAAGAAAGAGGATATACCCGCCATGGCTATGACCGTAGTAAATCACATGGCCAAGATACGGATTATCTCAGCTTTATCGAACAAACCCAGACTCACCTCGACCGTAGTAATTTCATTAAGATACTTATCCTCACGTTGTTGATTTTTTTTAAGACTTTGCGCTTGACTTAGAATCGAAAGATTACCTTTTAGACATGTAATTTGAGTTGTTAACTTATGTTTTTCTTTTTCAAGAGCGTCGAGTTTTTATTTTTCAAGAAGAAATTGTCTTTGTAATTGATCTTTCAATTTATTTTCGCGATTAAGAGCCTCATTGTATGCTTGCATATAGTCATACTTATTTTCTGGTTTATTCTCAAAAACCCGAACCCTTTCTTTGTATTTCTCAAGTTTCGTTTTCAACAAATCATTTTCTTCCTTTACAGCCTTATTAACCTTATTTGTTTTCTCGTCTTCAAGTTGCACGTTCCTAATTAATGATTCAAACTCAACATATTTCTCATCATGGACATTGTTATCTTGTTCATCATTTTCACTATTACCCTCCAAATCTGGATCATCAAATATGATATTGCTATCAATCTGATCATCATATGTGGGTTTAATAGATTCCGTTTGTTCACGATAACATTGTTCATGATCACCTTTTTCGAATATATCATCGATGAAACGCGTTTGAGAACCATGTACCTCATTTGCAAAGTTTGAATCATATGACGGTCCAACATCAGAATCATTGTTGACCGTTTGAATCCTTACCTTCATTATGCATGATGCATTAAGTTCCTCCAATTCTTCTTCGTTAGGCATGCCAGCCAACAAGAAGTCATTTTCTTTATTATTAAAATCAATTTCAGCTTCATCTTTCTTTGCTAGCAGCATCTGCTCTTTGAAATACATTGAATCTCTAACTCTAGGCTTTAGACAAACTCTAGCATAATGACCCTTCTCATTGCAGTTTTAGCACCGAATATTCTGCGTATTTCCTGAAGTAGCACTTGTCCTTAGAATTCTTTGCACAGTTGCATTGTTTCCATTAGCTTGTTGACCATAAGCAACATTCCCTGAATTCCCAGCAATTCTTCCCGTGTTCCTTCCAGCATTCTTGCTTTGAACATTAACACGACCATCTTGTACATACTCTTGATTGCGAGTGTTTGAAGAAGCACGAAAACGGTTGTTTGTTAGTGTTGAATAGTGTTGAGTAATTGCTTTAGCCAAAAGCATCATTGTTGTAGTCAAAGTATCTATTGGATCATCAGTACCTGCATCTCCTTGAAACTCATATGATTGAGTATCACCATAAAAATCATTCACAGAAGAAAAATGAGTAACGTAGTACGCTAATGATGTAGGAGAAGGAGATGAAACAACATAACGGTTTACAACGAGAGCGAGTGGATCATGTGTTTTGGCAGCTCTTTTAGCTCTTGAAGCATTCACATTGTTCTCATTTTGTTTAAGGTAATCGTATAATTGATCATAATCAATTCCATGAAGGTTTTTATCTTGACGAACTATTGTGACATACTTACTCCATACAGGTTGAAGTGAGTTGAGAAACTTTGTGTTAATACCAATGAGTATGGGTAAGCAGTCATGACGTTCAAGGTCATTCATGATTTTTGAGAAACATAAATAATAAGACTCATTAGATTCTCCCGACATCCCATTGAACTTGTCAAATTCATCAAGAAGTCTCAAAGTCAGTTCCTGCTTGCTCAAATCAGTACCTTGTATAAGTCTTTTCACCCGTTGCCACATAGCTTGTGCAGTTTTACATGCATCCACTGAATTATAAATGTCATTTGGAATTCCCAACAAAATTGCATACATGGCATCTATACCTGCTTCAAAACGTTTCTTGTCATCACCTGTAAGATCTGCCTCTTTCTGATCTCTCTCAAATGGTGGAACATGAGGATTGCCAGTTGGATTCCCTCGATCCATCATTTTATCCACCTTATAAGGACCATTCAAAATCAAATCCTTAAGCATCTTTCCATAATTATTCTTTCCATCAATGTATCTTAGAAATCTACTCGACCAAGGAATGTAACTACCCTTCTCAAGCGTCGGAGGACGATTCTCTGAACCAACGTCAACAATCGATTGATTATGAGAACTAGCCATCTTGAACAATGCTATTTGAATCTTTTAAGACGATAAAGAATGATAAATGTGAAATCAACATGTATAATGAACGATTAAAAGTACAATGGTTTAAGTCCAACAAAATTTGTTTGAATAATTTCGGCCCACCTAGGAATTTAAATCCAATAACCAAATTGAATCCCGAATCTTGATTATAGAATTCACACAAACCAAATCACTGAATTTGGAACCCCTTTGATGACCTAATTCACAAATCAGGAACCACCTAATTCACGAATGACAAACCACTGAATTTACAAATAGGGAACCACTGAATTTACAAAATGAATAACCACCGAATTCGGAACTCGCCAAAAGACTGAATTCACAGCACTGATTTCAAAATAATAACCATTTTATCCAAATTCTTTAAATACGAAACACCGAATTCGGTGAAATAACTGTTTTTTCATCGAAATCACACAATGAAGACCGAATTCGACTTAATCTTTCAAATTTCTACACCAAATCAAACCCAAACATGTTCAATATTCAACTTTTCGCTTGAAATTCACGAACATATACCAAAAGCATTGGTCTTGTATTATTAAGTACTTTTAGTTTGATTTATTATGCAATAAGGGAAATTTGGTCAACACAACTTACATTGACCAAATTACCACTTAAGAAAGTAGGGTAGGTAATTAGTATAAATAGTAGATTAGACACATAGATTAAAAGCTTTTCCCACTTTGTAATCCCTTCCTTCCCTCCTTTCTCTCTTTTATTGAAAATTTAAAAAATGATAAAAAAAACTCTCTAGTCTTTCTCTCTTATGCTTAAAACTTTCATATATGATACATGATGCAAACGTAATGTGTAACAGAGGCTTATCTGATCTTTTAAATATTAAGGTTGCATGTAAGTTTGTTTTCTTAAAAAATATCATCGGTTAAGGTTTCAACATAAACTTAAGTTTATAAAAGTCCGAATGAAGATTGCGGATTTGTTCTTTGGGATGTCGCTAATAAGTTTGTGTGATGTAGTTTTTCGAATTTGTTCAATCTTAAGGGTAATGCGTTGGAGATCCCGATATGATGCCGCCACTCTCCGTAACCAACAATTTTAAGAAGGTTACGGAAGAGGGAGACATTATGACAAAGGAGAAAGAGACTACTTAGCTTGAGCCACAAAAGGAGGGAATTGAGTTGTCACGCATCTTGGCGAGAAAAAAAAAGAAACAACGACTTCTTGCGTCCCAACGACTTTGCTCCTTTCTCATATCGTGATTTTTGAAGTTAGAAATCATGAAAGCCATAAGTCATTTGCCTTTAGAGTTTGAGAATAAAATCAACCACAGGCGATTGGACGAGCTTTACGAGGTCAGCATCTTAAAATACTGAAAAACATTGATGTTCACTGCTAAAGAGATATGAGGCGTTGGTTAGACCGCTTGTGATGTAGCGTTATGCTACAGGTTATAGATAATTAAGTATTGTCAAACTTTACGTGGGAGTAATATGGTTTACTAGACCAGAGGGTTTGAGAAAAACTATTCTCGACTCTTTTTTATTAGTATCAAATTCTGGAAAATAACATGACAAACTCCTAAACTGAACCCCTATTTATAATAGAAAAATAATAATCATAATAGAATACTAATTAGGAATCCTAGTCCTAATCTGATAAGTTTTATCAGATAATCTCCTAAAAAAAGTAAAATAAAGACTTTAGAACTTCCTAAATAAAATAAAACATAAGATAATTACCGATTGCTGGAATAATAGTAACTTGGGCTTCCAGCAGCATTAGTCACCGCATCGGCTTGACATGTTAGCCATATCTGTCGTGAATAGTGGGTACGACTGACATACCAAGAGGTCTAACCAACGTCTCATAGCTCTCTAGCGACCGCCAATGCTTTTTGAGGCAGTCCGTTAGTTTCATTCAAGTTTATGTACCTTTCCGGACAATGATTTTACAAAAATCGTCAAAAATCACATGGACATTTAGCTATGAAAACTCTATTTGTCGTAGTGAAATTTTTTATTGTATAAATAACTTATTGTTTAAGTATTTACATTGTCTTAGGAATTTTTAATGTATCGAAACGTGTTCGTTCATACTCTGAACCAACAAATTAACGAACAATGTTCATAACACATATATGCGAATTAAAATGTCCCATCGCAACACGCGACCGCCTAATTAGTCATTTTTATCAAACTAGAATTTAAAGTTTTACAAGTCAACCACGTGATGATATCGAGCTATTTTGTTGACCGAATCCATTCTCACGTTTATCTTGAAATAACTTAAGAAATATTATTTTATTATCCTATATACTAAAGTACGTTCAAATTTTGTCTTTTTGTGTACATGGGCTGACCTAAATCTCTTAATATGCTTTCTATCGGGGTAAAGCCCAACATGGCGGTGGAATGTATGAAGTGAATGTTTTGGACCTTACAAGATTTGTTGACTGGTTGCCGGTAGACAGTTTTCAGGCTAAACACTTTTGGCTTTTATTTTTTGGTCCTATAACATTAAATAAAAATATACTAAAGTACGTTCAAATTTTTGTCTTTTTGTGTATATGAGTTAACCTAAATCTGTTAATAGGCTTTATATCGGGGTAAAACCCAACATGGCGGTGGAATGTATGAAGTGAATGTTTTGGACATTAGAAGATTTGTTTACTGGTTGCTGGTAGACACTTTTCAGACTAATACTTTTTGGCTTTTATTGTTTGGTCATATAACATTAAATATAATAATATGGATGGACTTAAAAAAAACATACGCGACAACTATAAATCAATGTTGCCGCAACGTGCGGGTATTTCCTACTCGTTTCATACAAAAGAGATAATACGGTACTATAAAATCACACTTTTAACTAAGATAAGAGGCTTATGAATTTATAAAAGGTGTAAGCTAAAAGTAATAACACTGTTGAAAATGAACTTATCATATTTCTTCAAGTAAGCTTACAAGACAAGGAATTGAACTTATCGCCGTATCATAAGTAGTGGTGTATTTAGGGGCTGTTTGGTTTGTGGGTCTTAGGCGTAAAAATTGGTTTAGGGATAATAAAAGTTGTTTGGTTAAAATACTAGAATCTGAATAGTGGACCATTGCATTAATATTTGGATTCTCTAAATTCTGGCTACCGATGTTGGGTTTTAGAGTTGAAAACCATTTTTTGTGGGGCCAATGGAAATGTCGGCCACAACTCTTTATACATTCTTTTTTTTATTATTTTTTGTCATATAAATATCATTATTAATTCTTATATTAATTTATAAAAAATTAAAATTTTACATTATTATATATTTTCTCTCTCTTACTTTTTTTTCTCTTCCCTTAGATGTTTGCTTATTTTGCCTTGACATAAAAAGCAGTTTGGGGGAGTTTAAACTTTGACCCGCCAAATGTAAAAATAAAACCCTCCTTGTCTTCCAAAATCCTCAAGCCCTAATTTTAGTTTTCTTAAAATTAATGTTAAACAATCAAAAAAATGGATGATTCGAAAGTATTCAGTGTTCGAATAGTATCAATTGATTATTACATGTCTCCTCCAATTCCGGGTCTTGATTTTTCTTACAGTACCTTTCAAGGTATTACTTATTATTATTTTCCCACTTAACTAGTCTTAATTTTGTGTTTGTTTTTGTTGTTTATACTACTAATTCCGACCACCATAAATATTACAACGTTTGTACATTTAAATGGATGATGATAGGTGGGAATGTGAATGAGGTTCCTGTGATTAGAGTATACGGGTCCACTCCAGCTGGTCAGAAGACTTGTTTGCATATTCATCGAGTAACTAACTAACTAACATTCTCATGGACTATTTTGATTCATTCTTCTTGCCGATTAGTTATTCGCTACTTTCTTCTTCTGCAGGCTTTACCATATCTATATGTTCCTTGTTCCGATATTGTAAATGACCCCGACCACCAAGGTATATTCTATTTTCTTATTTATGGGCTTGTAGTTTTTTTTTTCTTTTTATTACAGATGAGAGTAACCAATGACATTTTGGCTATGTTTTAACTTAGTATTATTTTGTTCATGATTGGGTCGTATTGGTCAGGTGATACTTGTGTGCGAGTAATATCTTCTGCTCTTGAGAAGGCATTGAAGGTATTGTCCACATCTGAAAATCTTCTCATGTTGCACTATACCTACTAATTTCTGCTTTAACTATTACCAGCTTAAAGGTACTTCTGGTTCTAAACGTCAGCACGTGCATAGCTGCAGTCTTGTCCGTGCTAGAAGGTTTTATGGTTATGATGCATCTGAGCAACTATATGCCAAGCTTTACCTGTATCCTTACTTTCTCTAGTAGCTGCTTTTCTGTATTTCTATCATCATTTGTTGGATCCTACCTGTGTTTCTTTAGCTTCGTTTAACTTAAAACATCTTGTTGTCCACATATGCGAAATGCTGGATACTCTTTCGTTGGATACTCAATGCCTCAATCCACAGGCAGCCTAAATAGTCATCATATTATTCTCTCATCTTGTTATGTACTCTCAGATTATGACATCTTTAAATTACAAAAATATTTATGACAAGTATTTTCGTGGTTTGATGATTTTTTTTTGGTTTATCTTAAAAACTCATAACTAATCATATGGAATTGAAGATAGTGATCTTTTTATGAGGATCTGTATTCTCTTTTTCCCTAGTATTCATTCTACTTTGCGTAATGGTATTAGCTCCTTGACAAAGATCAAAGATATTATCCACAAGATGTCTCTCGGGCTGCAAATCTTCTTTTGGTAAACATTTGAAGCTTCTATATGTTTGGTCAGTCTGCAATTTGTTTTTTATTTGATCACTATGACACTATGTCTTATGCTGTACAATTTAGTGTTTTCTTTCCATACTTTTGTCTAATTTGCCTGATGCATATATATAATACCACTTCGAAGGACCCTATTTGGTTCAGTTCTCTTTCGAATGGGTGATTTGGACCCCAGTGACCCAGTCATGAAAATAAAGGCAAACTAGCATGGTCTTGCACCCTTGAGATATATGCTAAATGTCTTTTCTCATCTAAGTATTTGTTTGAATAATGCCCTGAAGCTCATATAGAACTTGTGTAAGCATATTAATGATCTTTCATGTTGACTTTATTGAATCGATGTGGATATGGACAATTATCCACTATAATAGTTTCATAATTTTTCCATGGTACAGATAGGCATATACCTCTGTACTTTGTAGGTTGATATTTGTGTATCTCTTTCGATAGTGACCCACTTTTGATGAAAACAAGGTTTCTTTTTATAACTTTTAGTGCCAACCAATCCACTAATGGCATCCAATTTTGCAGGGTGGTTTAGTTCTTGAGAAGAGTTTGCAGCCGCACGAATCACATATTCCTTTTCTTCTCCAGTTCCTGGTATACATACTTTTTCTTATTAGCTTCAGTATATGACCTGATTTTATGTTATTGTTAGCCTTCTGCTGTTATTTTTTATGATTTCACCATATAATATGACATGCTTGTTATCTTCCTAATAATCGGCTTCTGTACTATATCCCTCATTAATTCCTGTCATAGATTGATTATAACCTGCATGGAATGGGACACTTACACGTATCAAAGATGAAATTTCGCCATCCAGTACCACATGTTCTCACTAAGAGGAAGACATGTCACGATGCACATGATAAGCAACGGATGGATACAACCTCTATGGCTGCTAACTCCCAGGTTATTCTTGAAACGCTTGATACTCTTGAACATGATGGTCTGAATGTATAGCCTATTTACTGATGGATGGGTCACATCATGCTACGTTAAGGTCCCAGCAGGTAAATTAAGAAAACTTGGCTAAAAAGAAAAGCGATAAAAATGCATCGAATTGGTCAAAAGTCACAAAAGTCTAAAGTTTGATGGCCAAAGCTGTCAATATATATATATATATATATATATATATTTTAAAGTTGTTATTCGATTAGTATAAGGGTTTTGCATTGTGGGTTCATTGTATTATTACTTCATTATGTTATTCATGTAGGTCATTATAATTTTTTTTTTGTCTGAATAACTCACTGCACTTCTAACCTCTTTATAGCTTTTAGACCTGTAAATATTATATATAGAAGTGAGTTATTCAGATAAAAAAAGATTGTATGATCACTTTAATAGTACAATGACCCCAGTGTAAAACCCTTGATATAATGTTTATAATTATACCTCTTTGATTGCCGTACGAGGATTTAGCTGTAAATATGTTAGTCTTAGTGGATCCTTGGCCCCAGTTATGGCCGACCTTGCCACCCAACCCGTACAAAATGTTAAAATTTTGATCTGCTACGCAACCTGCCATTCCGCTCCCTCTATTTGACCATTTGTATATGTGGTATTCTCACTGAATTATGTGGTAATATGTCAGGCAGAGTCAAGTAGTGATGGTAGTCTAGAGTTACCCATATGGCTGTCATCCACTGTTCCTGACACTTGGCTTTGGCATTCCTCTAGTCAAGGTCCGGAGGTTAAGCTTACTAAACGTCAGAGTGTTTGTGAACTTGAGGGAGATGCTTCTATTGATGGTTAGTTGTGTTTTGGAGTCACTTACAATGTTCTATGGTATCTTATGGAGCATGCTAATGACTGATTTATGTTATATTTGACAGATATCCTAAACCAGCAATCTAAAATGTACTCATCATTGTCACAAACCCTTTCTGATGTTCGAATGGTTCAGTCACTCATACCAATTTGGGAGGTCATCTTCAATCTTGTTTTGTTGCTCTTGTTTTCATTCAACCATGTTTTTTTTGGTTTTCAATTTATTCTTCATTGTTACAGGAATTTGAGAGGACTGGAATGCATATGGAAACCATATCTTCGGATCCTGCAAAACCTAGTCCGCACACCGTGTTAAATACTCTGTCAAATAAAGCTGAATTTGCAAATCAGCTATTCGAATTGTGCAATGCAGAAAATTCTTTACCTTCTACTCCAGTCGAGACAATTAGAGTCTTTTCACAACCTCTAAAGTCTTCAAATGGTGGAAAATATATGGTTGGAAGTGGTCAGGCTAACCTTGAAATTGAAAGCAGCAAGCAAGTACAGCCATCAAACAAAGTGAAACTTCTGCTATCACAAGATTCACAAGGCCTATATACTACAGAAGATCCTGAAGCTTTGAGGCTTTTAAATTGGCTAGCATCTTCTCAAGCTGCAGAAGATATAAATTCTGATGATGAACTTAGACGAGAGATGATTTTAAGTCCGTTAATGCCTGCAACGACAATTAATGAGGTGCTTGAAAAAGCTGATATGGAATTTGTAAGTGCATCCCAACAAGAATGTCAAGACATCCTTGATTCTGTTGTAGATCCAACTCATGTAGAATTTAAATTTAAAGGTAAAAGCGAAAGTAAAAACTCAGATATAGCTCTTGAATATAGTAATATTCCTCAATTATCATCAAAGAAAGAACTTCCCCCAGTGAACAGATCTGATGATAGTAAAAGACCGATCCATCATACTGTTGAAACATCTAAGATAAAGAACAAAGAGCGAGCACAACTGTATTCTGGTTCAAGCTTCAGCAGAAAGCACAAAAGAAAGAGTCCTCTATGGAGCTCTTTGCCTTTATGTTTACCTGAGAATGCGAATGATGTTCAACCAACAGACGCTAAAGTGGAAAATGCAGAAAAAGATTTATCGAAGGCAGGAGGTACAATCGTTGGATCCTCTGTTCGGGATCTGATGCGGAGAAAGCGTTATCATCGGGGCGATACTTCAAATGTCGAAATCTGTCATGATGCAAATGTTTCACCTGAGGGGGAATCTAACAAAAATACCACTTTCTCCCCTGAAGAAAAGACTGACCAGCAACATATCAGTTCTCCTAACAGATCCAGTTATTCTGGTGATCAGCCAGATACCAGTCCTTCTACCAGTTCCAGCTTGGCATGTAGACCCACTGGAGTTAGTTCATCACCAATAGTTAACCCTGGTTGCTGCATTCCTGCAGATAATGATAATGCTGAAGAAATAGGTATGGACCTTGTACCGTAGCTTCTATATTGAGTAATCTAACACACGCTTTCAATTTGTCCGATCTTGATTTAGGCATGATCATGATTCAGTGGGTCAAAAATTTGTCATTTGATCCAACAACTGATCCAGTAGATTGACCCATTTAGACGGATCTGTATTTGGGTGGATCAGTAGATCGACCCATCTGGCTGATCAGTATTTTTGTTGATCCTTTAAAAATAAAATAATAGTTTTCATTGCTATGTCATATTAACTTTTATGTGAAGGCTCACTAGATTATATCCAAAGAAATATTTTAAACACGGTTACTTGTTCGCAATCTTAAAGTATATGTGTTGGTTTTTTTGACAAGTCGGTCGTGTCTGTATCATGTAGTTGAGGAAAAAGACTATGATAACTCTTAACAGTTATGCGGATGTTGCCTCACAACGGTTCATTGCTATTGATAACTAACCTATTTTCTGTATCATGTAGTTGAGGAAAAAAACTTTGATGAGTCACAACCTCCTATGGTTGATGCGAATTGTCAAGATGCTAAACTGACCAGCTCTAAAATAGATGACCCCATTCTTCATCAAGAGCAAGCCATGTGTGCACCTACACACTTTCATACTGATGGATCCTATCTGTACATGTTGACACCTGCATTTTCACCTCCCTCAACAGATGATGTTAATAAATGGCTGCTTAATGACGGTACTGGTACGGCCAATTTTTGATGAAATTTTATAGTTGATTAGGAGATCTTATCTTGACTCTTTCATGTTAGATGCCTTGAGAAAGAAGGTAACTGCATCCACAGAAGAATCGTCATCACCAAAGGGTAAAGGCTTTATAGAGATTTCAAGCAACAACATATTATGATTATATAGTAACTGTTAGTTTTTGCAGGTTCTGTTGGCCATAGTATGGATTCACAAGATTCTTCTGCTGACATGTGTAATGAGGTTCTCATGGACTCAGCCTCAGCGTCTAGTATTGAAATTAATTTGGATCATGCGGGGAAGCCAGGCCAGGAAACCCATGCTGTAAAACCGCAAACACGTTGTCCTGGAGTTTTAGCAATCTCACAAGATATTTCTCAAATATCAGGTCCTGAAGGAAAAAAACTGACTCCTTTGAGTCAAGCTGGCTTTAGGGATCCTGCAAGTATTGGTGCAGGACAGCAGCTGACTATGTTCAGCATAGAGGTTTCGATTTTCTTTTTCTCTATTTTATCGTGTTATATTAAAAGCATCTGGCACTTGTTTACATCATGAGAAAGGTTGGCTCTGTCCTGCAACTTTTCTGAAAGGGTCACACGTATCGTAATCGCATTTAGATAGTTTCAACTTGAAGTATAAGAATATTGGAACTAGAGTCATATACATATGTTAGAAAGTAAAAAATAAAAATAAAAAAAATAAAACGGTTTTGGAAACTTTTGTGTGCACGAACTCGTATGAAGTTCCTTTTTCTCTATTCACACGGTTTTGGAACTGAACATTCGGAGCTTGAAGCATGAGATGTTGAGACCTATCATCTGAAACGACGTGCATGCTGCTTTTTCTGTTTGCTTTCTCTGCATCCTGTTTTGGTGTCTGGAAAGATGTTGTATGTGGGAATAATGCATCACTTTTCGACAGGTGCAAGCAGAGTCTAGGGGAGAGTTAAGATCTGATCCTCGTTTTGATGCTATTAACTTCATAGCAGTTGTTATTCAGGAAGATGACGAGTCAAGGGCCAATAGCTATGTCTTCTTACGCAGTGAGATGACAACTGTTAGAAGGTGCACATTTTATTGCTTGTAGATCCCACTTTTCTTAGAGTCGACTGCATAAAAGACAATGGAACCTCGCTCCAGATTGTATGTTAACCATTGAATTTAAAAAGACCGTTTATAAACTGCAGTTTTAGACCTTGAATTACTAGGAGGACCACTATTAACGCATTAAATTTGATAGAGCATCAGGTCTAGAATTTTTCTTTATATTTTAGTGACTTATTTATATTCCTTATACTGTAGTTAACCTATCCCACACAAATTTCAACCTTGACTTGTGCATAACTTAGAAGATATGTTTGACTATTTAACACATTTCTAAAATACCAATGAATATGATCAAAATGTTGGATTCTATGAACTCCAAATTAATACAGTCACTTTATCTATACTACTATATAAAGCATTTATAATGTGGGACCCATTAAAAATTAAGATAAGAAGTTGCAATCTTGACCATCCATCTCATTTTAAGAAACCACATCATAAAGTGACATGTGTCACCTTTTGATTAAAAAATCACCTCTATTTTCAAATTGAAATATCTTTTTATCAATTTAATTTTATTATGATCTAATTTAACCATATTTTTTAAAATTTTGTGCTCTTTAATTCAACATCCATTTTGATATATTTTTATATTTGTTTTGTATTTTTACATTTTTAGTGAGTTTATTTTATGCTGATTTATATTTTTTACAACTTTAACCTAAATTAAATATAAACTTGATACGTTAAAACTATATACTTTCGGAGAGAGTGTTGTCTTTTACATGCGAGAATGATTATGTTAATATGGTGTTGCGGGAAAGCTACGGGAAACCCAAACGAACACATACATTCAAAGTGTTGTGAAACGAATTTACTAAATGAGTAGGAAATTGCGTAAAGAGTTGAGTTAGTAAAAAATTATTGCCGCCGCTATGCGCGGGTAACCGACTAGTTAGTAGTAAAGACAATAGGTCAAGAGGTCAGTTTAACATGATTTTTTTCATTAAAGAAAATTTTGCAGTTTCCATGGGAGTATAGGATGTCCATAGATTGTATTTTGCAGTTGTCATCCTACTGCATAGATTTTGCAGTTTACATGACAGAAAAAGTATCAGTACTTTTTAGTTTTCATGGGTGGTCAGATGATTTATAGCTGAAATCTGCTTTTTGGCAGTAGGAGTAATACTTGATTGAATTTGAAGCTAGGCAATTCTTTACGTATATATTATGTATACTTATTCTACTTGTATGACGTGGCTTGTTCCTATCAATAAGATCAGTACTATTCTTGTGTAAGAGTTGTCATCCTGATTATTTAGTTAAATAAATAAACTATTAGCAATGACTTCTATTTTCTGTTATTGTAAATAAGGACTTTCCTACATCTCACTTGGAATCTTTCTGCACAGAAATCTGGACGGTATTACTGGTTGCAAGTTGTTAATTTGTACCCAAGAGAAGCAGTTGTTCAGTGAGTTCATGAAAATCATATGTGATCATGATCCAGATATATTAATGGGATGGGACATTCAAGGTGGTTCACTTGGTTTCTTAGCTGAAAGGGCTGCATTTCTTGGAATTGGATTGCTTAGTAAAATATCGCGGACACCATCTCAGCCAATTTCAAATCCCATGGTTTCTGATATTCCAAATAAAGAAATCTTTAGTGATGTGCTCCCTGAAGAATTAAATTCTGAAACCGATCCACCAAATGAAGCAATTATTGAGGATGAGTGGGGTCGAACTCATGCAAGTGGTGTCCATGTGGGGGGTAGAATCGTTCTTAATCTTTGGCGGCTGGTTCGCAGTGAGGTTAAGCTTAACATATATACTGCTGAGGCAGTGGCAGAAGCTGTTCTTAGAAGGAAAATTCCGCATATTCATTGCAGAACATTGTCAAACTGGTTTGCTAGTGGTCCTGGAAAAGCAAGATATCGATGTATAGAATATGTTTTAGAGAGGGCAAAGCTGAACTTTCAAGTGATGAACCAGCTCGATATGGTATGTGGAGTAAATGGTTCATAACCTTTTTTTTATGTTCTGTTTTAGATTTAATTTTGATGTCTTCATGGTGCATTCTGGTTGATTCTTACTGTACTTTCATAGTTTAGGGTACAATCGTCTTCTTTTGCAACACTTCTTGAAACTGACATTATGCAGTACTACCTGTGTCTATGCAGATAAACCGGACATCAGAGCTTGCCCGTGTATTTGGTATAGATTTCTTTTCTGTTCTTTCCAGAGGTTCCCAGTACCGTGTAGAATCAATGTTGGTCAGATTGGCTCACACACAAAACTATCTTGCAATTTCTCCGGGAAGCCAACAGGTATTTGCATAACCTTCTTCTATCTAAAGTATCAATTTTTCATTTTTTTTCTTGTATCCGAAGATAGCTTGACAGTAAGGTAATTTCTTGTCACTAGGTTGCATATCAACCAGCAATGGAATGTGTGCCACTTGTTATGGAGCCAGAGTCTGGCTTCTATGCAGACCCAGTTATTGTTTTAGATTTTCAGTCTCTCTATCCATCAATGGTCATTGCTTACAATCTCTGCTTCTGTACATGCCTCGGAAAGGTAATACCTGCAAAGCCAAATACACTTGGTGTTAGTTCATATACACCAGACCCGGAAGTACTCCGGGGATTGAAGCATGAAGTTCTACTAACTCCAAATGGTGTAATGTATGTGCCTTCAAAGGTAGTTATTCCTTCGAATCTTCTCCAGCTAAAGACATATTGCATCTGATCACAATTTCATTAATTCTTCTATTCAATCATTTGGCTTTTGGACATAAAATTGAGTTATTTGTTCTATGCTTTACTTTACCCTGATACTAATGATCTTTTATATTCATTTTTTTTTCATCTGTCATTATTCAGGTCCGTAGAGGTGTACTACCACGGTTACTTGATGAGATATTATCGACGCGGATAATGGTTAAACAGGCAATGAAGAAGTTGTCTCCTTCAGATAAAGTGCTTCATCGGGTATGGCCTCACTACTGACATTAATCAACTATGGTTATGCTCTACAAGAAGCCACGTAACAAATTATGAGAATATTTTGTCAATTACGTACATGGTTAAATATTTGTTTCAGATTTACAACGCAAGACAGCTTGCATTAAAGCTAATAGCCAACGTGACATATGGATATACAGCTGCTGGTTTTAGTGGTCGGATGCCTTGTGCTGAGCTTGCAGACAGTATCGTTCAGTGTGGTCGTAGAACACTTGAAAGTGCTATTTTACTTGTTAACACGCATGATAAGTGGAATGCTAGAGTTATATATGGTGATACTGATAGGTATGTGTTTTTTCAAAACCAATTCCAACTACGTAAAAGTAGTTTTGGAATGTAAATCCTGTAAAGTTATTTTGTCTCATTAGTAATTTCTTTGGATATTTGGCATACGTTAAGTAGTTTGCTCATTGGCTGGTTTGCTGTGGCATACTTCATGAAAGGGTCAAATTGGTCGAACGAGTTGTAAGTTTTGTAAAGTCTGATTTTAATGTATATTTGCATCTTCTGAACAGTATAAAGGAGCTAGAATTTTATTGTTGTAATAATGTTTTTGTAACCATATCAAACACAGTAAATATTTACGAACTAATAGAAATCTTTTTAAATAGCAAATAATATTTGTGGGTCAACCCAAGCCGGCCTGGCCATTTCCACCCATACAAAAAAGACACGTTTGCCCGAACCCATTATAACTTGCTACAGCAGTATTATCCTTCCAACTCTATTTACATGTCTAACGTAGCAGCAATATGATCTGCAGCATGTTTGTACTCCTCAGGGGACGTTCTGTGAGTGAAGCCCATCAAATTGGAAACGAGATTGCATGTGCGGTAACCAAGATGAATCCTAATCCAGTTGTACTGAAAATGGAGAAAGTCTACCATCCCTGCTTCCTCCTGACAAAGAAAAGATATGTTGGTTACAGCTATGAGAAGTCTGATCAAGTCAAACCCGTCTTTGATGCTAAAGGTATTGAGACGGTGCGAAGAGATACATGTGCAGCTGTATCCAAGACAATGGAGCGTTCTTTGAGAAACTACTTTGAAAATCAGGATATTAGTAAGGTGAGCTGCACCATTTACTTATAAAGAAATGATTATTATGCTCTAATTAGTCTTGACTCTTGAACCTGTGATCTCAAGGTTTATAACTGAGCTGAAGTTTTTGTCAATGGCCGTCCTTAATAAGCAATTTGCTTGTGCTATTTAAGTTAAAATCAGTTGCGGACCCACCTTATTGCAAGGTGCTTTGCGGGCACCACCTTAGAATCGAAAAGCCTTTAGAGCGATTGTGTTAATTTTTTTTGGGACTTCCTTTAGGTTGGTGTTAGGAACCACCTTGGGTGAGGTGAAGACGTGCTTGTTTGTAGAAGATGATGCCATGACTGTAGTGCAGAGATTGTCATAATTGTAATATAGAAGATGGCTATTATCTAAACAGAAAATGCTAAAAGATAGCTTATGATTATAACTTTTGCAGCTTTTAGCTTCCCACATTTATCTTTTTGTTGTACCAATTTTTAGGACATACAACCTTTTTCTTTCTCTTTTAGTTTATATTTATCATTATATAGTATGAAGTTGGGTTTTAACTTTTGGGGGAAATAGTAGTGAAACCTTTGGAAGTTTGAAGACGGGATGGTGCACTGGTGGTGTTTGTAATGTTTTTGTTTTAATAATTTGATATGTGTGTTTGGATTAAGGTTTGGTTCATTGACCTCTAGAGGTGTCTGGTTCTAAAACGAGGTTACAATATCAATGTGTTATCAACAAGTATCGATATATATATGAAACAAATATTATTTGATAAGTTTAAGAATTTAACCTCTATTATTGAATTTTTGTATATCTTGATGTTCCATATTAATAAATTCGTGTTAAATTGGAGGAACCACCTTGTACTTTAGGTTGGATCCACCACTGGGTTAAATAGGCTGGTCCGATGTGTTAAGTAACTAGTCTAAAGGGGTTAATCTTCTTAATTAGTTAGGGTATCCAATGTGATTATAAAATTTCTATCTTTCAAAAATACGTAGTAATCTGAATTGTTTGATAAGTTGATTTATGGGTTCTTTTCTATGAAAAGTACAATATTGGCGTCTTACATGTTTCCTTGTTGGCAAATTTTATGAATTTACACAGCTGAATTCATAAGTGGGTTGAAAATGCTACCTCTATTATAATAAGTCTAACTTCTAATGTAATCCTTGTCGGGTAGAGAGCTAAAAGGTATATTTGTTTTTTCTACAGGTGAAATCATACTTGTTACGTCAATGGTCGCGTATTTTGTCGGGCAGAGTTTCAATCCAAGATTTTATTTTCGCAAAGGAAGTTCGTTTAGGTACTTACAGCTCACGTGTTTCTTCCATACCTCCAGCTGCATTAGTAGCTACCAAAGCTACAAAACTCGATCCTAGGGCCGAACCACGTTATGCTGAACGGATACCATACGTGGTGGTTCATGGTGAACCTGGTGCCCGACTAGCAGACATGGTTGTTGATCCAATGGAGCTATTGGCAGTCGATTCACCTTATAGATTAAACGACTTATATTATATCAACAAACAGATAATTCCAGCATTACAGAGGGTATTTGGACTCGTTGGAGTTGACTTAATTCAATGGTTTTTGGACATGCCACGCCCAGTTAGAGAAACTGGTGGGAAAAACCAGTCTTATGGTCCAAATTCTCACAGGACCCGAATTGATTACTACTACCTGTCTAAACACTGCATTATGTGTGGGGAATTGGTCCAGACATCTGCAGCACCTTTATGCGATAATTGTGCTAGAAATGAAGCTGCTGTTGCATTAGCAGTAACTGGAAGGACATCCAAGATGGAAAAAGAGATTCAACACCTTGCTGCTGTAAGTATTTTATTTTCAAAATTTGTACCTACCAACCTCCCGTAAACGAGGTCTACCTTTGAAGTTTTAGGGTCAAATCATCGCTAGTTCTAAAAGATGAAACTCAAACCAAAAACCATTTCAGTGCTGCAAATCCAAGATAACTCCATTGAGGCATCTTTAAGAGTGTTATTTACAAAACCCTAAATGAACACTCAAAACTAACCTTAGCATGTGTTGGTTTTCCTTTGAAAGGTGTGGTTGAGTGTGTGTAATAAAAAACCATTTTTCCAGATTCCAACATTTTCTCAGCGTTTACTAAAGCACTGATGCCATGGTCATCTTTTTTCACAACCGATGGTCAAACTGTTTTCAGTCCAAATCAATCTGTGTGCGATGTTGTGTGGCCGATTTAGGGTTGTGTGGTGGCGTTGACCAAGGCACTTTTTTGTGGTGTTGTGTTGTCCTCACGTGTTTATAAATATGAACAAAAATAAGTCAAATACAATATGTATTAACCTATCTACATTTGCTTATAATATACATTAATTTCACGTTTCTAGATATGCATATTTAGCTGCAGAGTTAAGTACATTTTTGGTCCTTGTGGTTTGGTGCGTTTTCACTTTTGGTCCAAAATTCATAAAAGGTTTGGTTTTGGTCCAAAAACATAGTTTCGTTCCACTTTTAGTCCAATTCCGTAAATTTGGACTAAAATTTTTGGACTAAAAGTGGAACGAAACTATGTCTTTTGGACCAAAAGTGTAACAAAACTATGTCTTTTGGACTAAAAGTGGAACGAAACTATGTCTTTTGGACCAAAACCAAACATTTTTTGAATTTTGGACCAAAAGTGAAAAACGCATCAAACCACAAGGACCAAAAATGTACTTAACTCTTAGCTGCATGACCTATAATAGTGTAACCACTCAATTATTTGTTTGTACAACTTCTGTGAGTGACTGCGTAAATCTTTATTCTATCAATTGTTATATATGATGTCCTATTCTGGAGTGGACTCTTTTATGGGGGACAAATGGATTGCCTCTTGTTACACTTAGTTCAAACTTATATTCTTTGGGAGTGTTTCATGTGACAAAAATATCCCACAGTTTCATTCGGTAAATTACGAGTTGTTTGACATCCTTCACTTTTATTTTAATTTATGTTAGTGGTTTGTTAAGAACTATTAATTTCGAGTATGTTGCAATTGTCTATTTTTAGTTATCAGCTGCCTAAAAAGTCTTTAATAAGCGGTCATGTTTTCCAGATATGTCGGCATTGTGGAGGCGGTGATTGGCTTGTTGAAAGTGGCGTAAAATGCACGTCCCTTGCATGCTCTGTCTTCTATGAAAGGCGAAAATTACAGAAAGAGTTGCGATCAATCTCCAACATTGCCACAGAATCAGGTTTCTATCCCAAGTGTATGGCAGAATGGTTCTAGATTGGTATATTATAGTGTTGTATATTTCTTCAGTCTGTACAGGTATTGTTTCATTAGCCGTGTAAAATATGAAAATTATAAAAAGCCTTTTGGGCAATATATACAGAAACCGAGCATCGTGCATAAGTTGGCAACTCACCATAGTATTTGAGGTTGATAGCTTATATTCCAACGTCAGCGGGTTTAAAAGCTAATGAACCATTTAAAGCTCATGTTCCTAGGGTTATCTGATAAAAATCCCCAATTGTTACATGTGATGAGGACGCGAGACGTGACATCGATGAACAAACCCAAAAGAAAAGGCTATCTCGCAACAAAGGAGATACAAAATTTATAAAAATCAGTGAAAAAATAAAATTTGTGTAATGAAAAAATGCGTTATATTTTTTGTTCATTAATCAAATTGTTCATGTTGCTTTCTTTATGGTCGTCGATTGATTGCTCATTAAAAAATATGTAATTTTGTAAAGAGAAGTTTGATTCTTCAAAAAAAGTTTTTCTTTCGGTGGTTTTCATTTCTCAAGTTTACATCTGCTCTTCGTTTGTTGGGCAAATCGCACAAATACGGCCAACTTCCAGCTTATGTCTACTTTCAGTTTGATGTAGATTTGCACCATTGCATGATCTCGATCCAAAAATGTATTTATTAACAAAAACATCAAAACACTACAACAACAACAGTAATGAGAAATTTTACCAACTAAAGTGGAATAATAACTAATGAAGTATGAGAGAGATTTAATGTTTGTGTTTTAGAAATGTTATGATTTTGTTTGAGTTAGTCGTGCGCAAATCGGTTAACCAGATCGGTTCGGTTTGAGTCAAACAGGAACCAGTTTCGGTCAACCCGGAGCCGAAACCGGTTTGGCCAAACCCTGAACCGGTTTGGAACCGGTTTGTTACCGGGTTGAGCCGAAACCGGTTTGCCGGTTTGGAACCGGTTCGGTTCCGGTTAACCACTAAAACCGGTTTGACCGGGTTTTTTTTAATTTTTGGTGTTGTTATACTATAAAACAGATTAACCTTCAACAATTTATTGAATACAAACATAATATTACATAAACGAAAACAAAACATAAAAGATATACATAAAGCAAATACAACAAAAGATTAGGAAATACAACACAATACTAGTAGAAGTGTAACCATGTTGACATAGACCCTCCCCCCGGTTTGGTCATCTTCGCACCGCTGCTCATCATATCATCACTGACGTTGTTGTCTCCTGCAACAAAGATCCCACGCTACTACATCTAACGCAAATTTCTTGATCGGTTAGTTGAGTGGCTTCATTTTGTTGCACCTCGTCATTAAAGACACCTTCTTCAACGTCTAAGGGTAGTTCAAGAGGAGAGCTGTTTTGTTTACGCTCCTGAGCGTCTAAGTGATCCTTCAAGCACATGCACATCTCTAAAGATCCGAGTTAGTCTTGTTCTTCAGATTGTTCAACAACCTACCCTTGTTGAAAATGCTGATTCAGATAGTCTACCAGAAGAAGCTTGGACACTTAAATAATCCAAGGCCATGGCGGATAGAACAGGAAACTGATTTTCCTTTGATTTCCAAAACCCCAATACATCATAAGATGCAAAGTCCTTGGGCTGAAGTCCTGAGACAAAATCTGTTTTGAGATATTGCTCATACTCGAAGGACATTGTAGGATCACCCCTTGACTTCTTTTTTTTATGTTGGTTTAAACCGTGTAGCAAACGAGCATAATTTTTTGGAACACGTTTTAGAGTAGAACGACTTACATGAGTGTATCGCGGTTGCATAGTGTTTTGGAACACCCTCGTTGTCTGCTCGTGGTCAAAGTGGTTAAATGGTAACCCCCGTTGAATCACCAACCCCGCGAATTGTTCACGAAGATAATCCGGATTGAACATGAAAATTTGCCCATCTCTTCCCATCGACGTTTGCCCCGCTTCCGGATACGAATCTGCTGCGCCCTTTTAATACTTCACAAAGCGTATGAGTTATATGATTCTTCAACGCCGTGTTGGAAAACCTCCGAGAAGAAATGAAAGCATACTTGCATTGTGCTTTTTTTATGACCGTTGGTCATAATGCACATGTTGAAGTCTTTCCAAACTTCGGGGGTTCGATTGGTTGGTATGATTTCACGAATTGTCAGTGCACTTGTTGAACCAGCACCGGTGGTAGTTGAGGCGGATTCACTTGCCATTGAGGTGGATAGGTTTTTGAATTTGCTTAAGAAGGATTGTATGTAATGTAAGTTGTGATTTACAATGTAATATAACACACTTATTTATAGCACAAGAAAATCATAGATAGGATAAGAAAATGATAAAAGGGGTGATTCCAGGGTCCTCCATTGTCTCAAGATAAGATAGAAAGGATAAGAAAATCTGAAAAATAGGTGATTACCCTTCCTCAATTATCCTCACAAAATCGGGTCGGGTCCAAACCGGTTTTTGAAACCGGTTCGAAAAACCGGTTGTCAAACCGGCATTTTCGGTGGAAAGCCGAACCGGTTCCAAACCGCCGGTTTGGCCAAAAACCGGAACCGGTTTGGTCAAAACCGGGGTTGACCGGTTCGGTTTCCGGTTTCGACCCGGAACCCGGTTTGGGAACCGGTTTTTTTGCCCATCTCTAGTTTGAGTAGGAGGATGAGTAAAAAGATTGAGTAAAAAGATACAACAATGGTTTTTCAAGTAACATGACGCTCAGCATAATAATGAGCCCATGCGACCAACATCTCTCATAGTCACATCAGCTTTTTCTCTAACACTTTGTTCTTAAGTTTTTTATGAAGTGAAAAGTAAAGTAAAAAAGAGTTGAGTAAAGTAAATGAAAAGTGTTATAAATGTAAAGAACAAGAACACAAGAATAAGAGCAAATGAAGGGGAGAATTGGGAGAATTCATATCCATGTATATCAATCCCAAGAGTTACAAGTATCAATATTTAAGTAGGGAAGTATAAATACATGTAAACCCTAACGGGCCGGTTGAGATAATGGTGAATATACATAAGCCCATTAGTATTATTTTACAACACTCCTCCTTGGATATTCACCTTTATCATACGGTATAGACTGCCTCATTAAAAACCTTATCAAGAAAAACTCAATAGGACAAAAACTTGATGAAGGAAAAGAGTGCAGTGCGCATAATACTCCTCCTCAATTAATGTATATATTTCAAGCAGCGAATGATAATCTTCTACGAGTTTGCTCAAATACTTTTGTTGACGACAACTTTGTAATGAAGTCCACCAAATTGTTGATGTTAAGAATAAGTCCTGCAATGATAACAAAATATATGTGTAGCTTCCAATTCAATATCAAATGCATTTGTTAGAAAGTATACAATGTGTCTATAAAGATTAAAAGAGAAAATACACTCTTATGACGCATATTAATTGCACAATTAACATCAAAACCTCAATTGCACTTATGTATGGTACTTAGGATCATTCATTTCTTAGAGACATGTGCAAAAGCAATTTATATAAGATGCGTCCAAAATGATTTTTATCCATATAAGGATTCATTCAATTAATCAATTAAAGTTAATGAGAACTTTAATTAATGTTTTCTAAAGTTTGAATTTGTGATGCATGCTTTGAGCATTACATATCCTTTATGGAATATGAGAGCTCTAATAAATCCTATTTTAAGGAAAAATAAATACTTGTCTCATAAAATATCAATAAGATATTTACATCCACCTCGAGATAATATATCTCTTAATAATCAACTTATTGTTTTGTGAATTTATTTATTTCACAACTCAAGTTTTAAAGCACATAACTTTAGAGCTATTATTTCAGTTTCACACAAAAACCGATGTATATCCAATAGATTTTACACATTGATGTGTATGAACTTCACCGTTCCAGATGTTTTATATTTGCGAAATACTGTGTCTTTTATGTTGGCCAACATTTCATTGAGCTCATAATTGGATATTATTATTTCTGATCCTCACATGCATAAAAGCAAGCAATACTTGTATGTAGACAAATTTATCGACGTTGTTTTGTTTTGATTCCATATTATTTTAGACATGATAGAATATATTGAGATCTAATTAGCTATCAGAGGTTCTTATGAAAACCCCTCATGTCTAATGGTTCCTCATTATGAGACTATCATAGGGTCTTTTATACCTCGAACAACCATCTTGTTTTCATGCTCCATATTTTATTTCATCGAGGAATTTATTGGAAATCGATTTGTCTGCCATGCTTGAGGCATGTCATAAAATTGTCCTTAAAGGGACACCATAATATTCAGAGCAGAGTACTGAAATTTTTGTATGGTTATTAGATTATCCTATAAAATTTCTTTCGGATGAATCCCACCCAATAGAATATGATAATTCATTCTTAATTTGCAGCTACTTCTCTCCTCCTGAAGGAATTATCCTTCTTCTATATCCCGTATATGTGCATTTAGGTAGGAGTAATTTGCACAAAAAAAAATGGAAATGGGATAATGTTTGGTTAAATAACCAAAACTAATTAAAAAATGGAGGATTATAATAACATTTTGTCATGATGCTAAATTTTGTAGTTGTACATATTATGATATTGCCCCCATACAACAACAACAAGTTTTTTATCACATTTTTTAATTGAATAATTTTAGAAGATTCATTGCATATCAATAATGAATTACTTTACTCTGGAATGTATGCTCGCATTTTAATTAGTCCGAGCATGAATCATGCAACTTGAGTTGCAAAATTTTGATACCATTTAGACGATCATCGATTTAAACACTAAAATGGATCATACCAAATGATTTTGTTATGCCTACATATATCCCCGTGTTTTCTTTCAGAATATTAGGGATTTAAGTCCCCAATCTAGTTGATAGATGAATAAATCAACTTTTTTTTTTTTTTTTGAGAGATAACATTAGATTGAAGAACATTCTTCTTCAATAGTTTTCGCATCATTAATGACTCGGGATGGTAGAACCGTTCATGTCAAAAAATATTAAAATTATTGCTCATAAACTTATTTATGGCTATGATTAGCTTTTACTAATCTTTATATAATGCATGTCGAGAAAGATACAAAAAAAAATAAAATGCCATCTTTTAATATGTTAACTTTGTTTCTCAGACAATTTTATATTTCTATTACCAGAGTAAAATGAGTTTAGCATATGATTCTTAAAATCTATAATAAGTGTGTAATATCTTTGACCACTTGTATTTTGCATACATCATATTGCATTTTGCATAAAATCACATTTGTTTGCTCCTTTCTTTTTTATTTTGCCATTACTAGTGGTTTGTCATTGTCATATTACCTCGACCATATCATTACATTATTACATTCACTTGAGGGAATGAAGATTTTATATTTATCATTATATCACATTCACTTAAGGGAATGAATCTATTCATCACATTCACAAGAGGGAATGGAGATCTATACGTTGATTTACTCATCTTTAATCTTACAACTTGAGGTTGCAAACAAGTTCTTTGAATTAAAACGATAATAATTATTTCACCACGTCCATAATCACGATATCTACATGATCATCGTTATTGAGTCACATTCAGTTGAGTGAATGGAGCAAATTTAGTAAACGGGTTTATCGTGTTTCTTAAAGCATACCCATTGCTTTATTTAAAGAAACTTATATCAAAGCATCGTTCTCGATATATGAGTATATTCGAGGCATTAACCATCTCATCGCATGGTTTCTTTTTATCATTCAGATGCAATCCTCAATATTGCGAAAATGTGCTTGCATTTACAATAATTTCCTGCTTTTGATGGTCAAATCTTTCTTTTAGATTTTGACATACATATAACGGATCTTTCACCGTTAGATATTATCTTTTAATTCAAATCTAACACAAAAATTATGAGACCGAACTCGCTTATACTTTTTATTTATTTATGCATCTTGAGGTGCATATAATTATAGCGAGATTTAACGAGTCTTTATTCGTTAAGTATTTCTCTATAGATCATCATGAAAAAGACGATGGGGGGAATACCAGTATTGTGGCACACTCTTGTAAAGAGGCCTTATTTTCAGCTTTGATTGATTATCCCCAAAGTTAGATAGAACTCAGCATGAAAAGTCCAAGGGAGATGGTTTTTTTTCCCGATATGTCAAGAACAACAAAATCAATATTTGAAAGCTTTAAATTTAACATTCTACATAAAAATGACAAAAGTATCATTTAGCAAAGATTGCATATATCACCATATAAGAATTTTTTCTTCATATATCACAAACATTTTACGAATCTTATTAAGAGATTATACACCACTTATACAAAAAGTTCTAAAAAAATCAATTTCAAATTTAGGTAATTTTAAAACGTTGTGTTTTACGCCATTAACATTTTTATTAAAGGCTAATCATTAAATTTAAACACATACTTTCGATTTTCATCCAACACGTATATAACATAGAATTTTAGATAGATAGGAAAAATATACTATACTACACATCTAAATTAAAAATAAATAGATGCATCACATTCCATTAAGGCAACATATCTAGTCTTGATTATATTAGGATGTTGATATATGTTATTAGTAGTGTTCATGCCTCTTTTTTTTCTTAAAATCAATAACCAAAATAAAATGATTAGAAACTTCACTTTATAAAAGAAAGACAATACAACACAATGATTCGGAAAAGATAGACAAAAGACGTGGCCAATATTCATTTGTAAAAGGCAAATAGTTACCATAGCCAAGTAAATAACAGATTAAAAAAATACTACAAATATTAGCCAAATATACATGACAATAGTATCAAAATAAATGTTAACCAATATCATGTAAAAACATGCGAAATCATGAAATTTGCAATCAGCAAATGATTAAATAATTATATCCACATGATTAACAATAATAAAACACAAACATATAAGAAATAATATGAAGTCGTGTTATTTGATTCTCTTGAGGGAATCATAATAAAACTTAAAGTTTTTTTTTTTTTTTTTTGGTTATGTTTTTTGTTTTTTTTTGTAATAACAGGAACATAGGTTATGTTAGTTGGGATTTTTAGTTAGAATCAAAATAGTCCAAATGGAGGAGTAATTGGCTCACAAATATCTCTTTTAATTCTTTCTAGAAAGAAAATAGATTATTTTATAAGTTTATTGATTAAGGGCCCAGATATCATTTTTTCAAAAAAAAACATGCTCCACATGATAAAAAAAAATTAATAATAGGATCTTGAGATCCTTTAGTGGATGCCTATTTGAGCTCTCAATTATTCTCCTCCTCATAATATCACCCGAATTACCCAAACGATCATGCCAAAGGGTAAATATTTTGAGATCTACGCCCTTTCGGGTAGAAACCATATTTGGTTCTGTCCAGAAGATAAACCTTTCATTCTTTTCATTATAGACTTTTTTTCAATGAATGTAATTTGGAGATGCTCAATTTATTTTGAGTCATGATTTCAAGATAACCAGTGCGTTTTATATTTTTAAAACTTAGTAGATTACTCCTGGATCTTACTAGAATACAACGCATCATTTAATTATCCCTTTATGAACACCACACAGGCTTTGCCCATAACCTTCAATCAAGTTATAGTATCGCAAAATAAAAACTTAATGTTTTATTTTTTTTCTTTATAACAACATGATGTTATGTTATTGAATCCTTTAATAGAAATCAAAATTAGAACTTGAGGTTCTAATAATTTTTTTTTCAAGCATAAATAGAATGTTATGATATGATCCATAATGAAAAGAATCATATTAAAACTAAGGTCAAATTATTTTTTTTTTTCACAACAACATGAGGTTGTGTTATTATCGTGATTCATCTAAATGAATCACAAAGAACTTGAACTTGATGTTCTTTAAAAGATATACAATAACTTGAGGTTATTGTATTTTAATTTTATTCATTGTGGTTTTATTATGAATAAATATAATCATAACATGAGGTTATGATATATATTTTTTTTTAATATAACCGTATTAAGTACAAACATTATTGAGTCATAATGACTAAGCCGTTACAGAATGTGGATGGCCATAATAATTAGATCATAATGATATTTTGGTTTTATTATGAATAAAGATCGTTATTCTTGATATTAATATGATAACAAATTTCTTACACGTACTGGAATACATATCAGATCATATAACAGATCATTTAAAGAAATTAATTTGAAATCAAATATAAATTGGTTCTACAATATGTTATGATGCTTCTTTTAATTAATACGTTAGTTTCATAATGAAATTCTATGAAAAAAATATTGCATACTAAAAAAAATTATTAAAAAATATTGCAGATCATAGAAGATCTTGGTAAACAAATACAAGCATCAATGATCTATCCTTTGTGCATAAAATTATATTACCTGGTAGCTATTTCAGTACCTTGATGATGGATACAAATTTCAGCCGTCAAAACCAATTATGAATTTTTCGTTTCATCTAGCTATAGAGACTCGTGCTGATAACGTGTTATAAATGTAAAGAACAAGAACACAAGAATAAGAGAAGAATGAGGAGAATGGAGAATTCTTATTCAGGTATATCAATCCAAGAGGTTACAAGTATCAAGTATTTATAGGGAAGATAAATACATGTAAACCCTAACGGGCCGGTTGAGATAATGGTGAATATACATAAGCCCATTAGTATTATTTTACAACAAAAAGAGAGTAAACAAAGTTAGTTTTTATTTATGTGTTCTCAAGTTGGTGAAACTGAAAAGGAAAGAAAAAAAGAATAAGCCATTTTTACAATTATACCCTCATAAGAATAAATGGTGGAGCATTGAAATGTCAGAGATAAGATTAATAAAGTACATGGACAATTTGGTAATTTCAACATCAAACATCACCTTTCATTCGTTTACTGCCCACTTTTAGGCAGAACAATTTGAGACCCAAAAACTCAAACTTTCACTCCACTTACTTTTACTCCCTGCTCTAAAAAATCTCGAGAACACAAACATTTTGAGTTTTCTTTCACTTCACTTCACTTTCCTTCAATATTTAAACTTGCGAACAGAGCCTAAGACTGCTTCGTGACCAACTTAATACCATAAAGAGACCGACATCACAAAAAACATATCCCACACAAAAAACATACCCCACAAAATTATATTTAAATAAATAACTACACACACAAACAAGCCGTGACCAACATAAAAGTCGGTCAACCAGACGACCAACATCTCATTTTTTTTTCTCCATAGAGACTCGTCGTGACCGACTTGGTGCAATAAAGGGGGACGTGTCGCCAGAGCCCGACCAACTTGGTCGACCATTCTATTATGCCCAACCTAAACATATAGAGAGATCCATTATCTCAACAACCTACGAGTATCAAATTTAGATGAAATTTATGAAAAAGCACTAGCAAAAAACGAGGAAACCCAAGAAGGAATGACACTTCACACATATACATACCATAAAACATATACCTGAATCATGCCATTTATTGTTTACTTTAGGAGAAGACGGTGGAGTTTATTCTCTTCTTATAGCATTTCTAGTAAAATATTTTAATATTCTAATTTTTAAATCATAAAGTGAAATGGGAAAGATGCATACTTTCTTATGTGCTAGTACACCATGTTAGAAATTGGGTAAGGGATGTGATGATAATATTAAATATCTTATAGAATCGTGTAAGATCATTTTTCGTATAAAGTATTCTAGGAGTGTTTCAAATAGCACATAGAATTCTCACGAAACAACAAGCATACACATAATTGCACACGTATTTCCCATAGCACGCTATATGCGGTACTTAGGTTATAGTCTAGGTCAAACCACCTAGTTCTCTATAACCAATGACTTTGATACCAATCTGTCACCCCCAAGGCGGAAACGCGAGGCGCGACGAAGAAGATCGTCATAACACATTGATATAAGATAGTAGAGGAATTACTAAATGAAAACAACATCACAACATGCAATGATGACTCCCGACACAAGCGGAGAATTGTGTTGTGGTTAGTCGCTACCACGACAATCATAGTCATAAGTCATAAAAATCCCACAACCCGAGACAAATTTCACACAAATGTTCACAACAATACAAACAATATGATTCAAAGAGTGTACCAATGAGACTCCAATTAAGGAAAAATATCCCCTGAGGGTTTGTATATAGTCCTAAATGTTGTCTTAAGGATTTTCTCATAGCGAACTCTGAGTTATCAATTTCGTGATCAAAGGTTAATTTTTAGAAAGAAAGGAAAAGTTCAACATCGTTTAATTTGTCGAATGGACCATCACTTTGGGGAGTGGGTATCGGTTCTTGATCTTCAACTTGTTTAATTTATAATAATCAATGCACATCGTAATGAAAAGGGCTAGAGTATGGGTAAGATGGTGAGATCTAGAGAAAAATGTAGAAAGAGAAATGAAAAGGTGTTGAAGTGCTGGAATAAAGAATTCTTGCATGTGAGTATTAGGAAGTGGGGTAATCATGATAGGTCTTCGAAAAGTCTCGTACAATCAGAAAATCCTTGAGTTTCTTCTCGTCTGTATTCATACTCGTAAGGTTTCATTTTTTCTTCGGGTCGCTCCCCATAAATCTTGAGTACGTCATCGTTTGACAAGGGAAATTCAGAAAAAATAAAAAAAGAAAACAAAAAGAAACTTATCTTCTCATGGAAACTGTTTCAACCTTAAACTTCGACAACTAGTCTATCCCACAGTCGCGTCAAAACTTCCATGACTGAAAGATATTAAATCGAGAGCAACGAAATAGTTCTCTAGTCCTAAGTTGCACCCACGAATGATCCTACATGTTTCTACTGTTATTTGTATACAGTATTTGACGAGACTTATAAATTTCTATCTGTTTCTACTATACATGGTTGCATGCTTCCTTATTCTAAATCTGACTGAATCAAAGTATGCAGCAAAGATAACTGGGGATGGAGGAACCTTTCATTGTTTGAGAGATAAGATCAAAGATTAGGCATGTATTCCGCGAAATTTACGAGGGCGTGATAAATGACATAGCAATTGTCCCTTCTAATGAGCTTGTCACTAAAAGGGAAGATATGAGACAAGACTCGCATATGATCTTTCTGTCAAAGATAAAATTGGGTCTAACGGGTGTTACTGACAAAATGAACAGGATATACCAAGATTTGTTCCTGAGTCGCGTGTGTTTTCTCTTGGAGGCATGGTTTTAAAATTTGTCCACCATATTTATTGGAGTAAAACTTTATGCAGTTTTTGACCATAAATGCATCTTGAGTAGAATATACTACGTAGTATTAATGATAGTCATGCAAGAAGATACTACTACAAAAAGTTTGTATTTCGATAAAACGAATGTTTTTGGTGTGGATAGGAACCTTCAACAAAGTTTGATTTTTCAACATACATCACAAAATGTTTTGACTAAAAAAATGTATTTCAAGTAGCGTATAAATAAGATTTTACAATTTGAAGCCGTAATGGCCAAGCACCATGAAATTGATACAAAGGAATTTACATTTTAATAAAAACATCTTTCCAAACATGGGTTGGATAATGATACTCAACAAAATTTGAGGTTTGGACCTACATCATGTAACACCCCCAAAATCACAACGCAACGGAATACCACTTGAGGTGCTACTTCATAGCATAAAGTACAAGTTACAGAAAACGACTCTAAGTGAGACGTTTTGAAAAGTCAACCATTCGATAATTTTTATAAAATATCAGAGTTACAATAGGTCCCATTTGCAAAGTAATAGAAAGCATTTTAAAACGTTTGTTGAATGGTACTGAAATTATAAAGCCTGCAAAAATATATCCGCGAGGCTCAAATGCTCCCAATGCTCCACTAACAACATAATAACCTGAGAAAATACATGCAAAAACGTCAACAATAATGTTGGTGAATTCATAGGTTTAAGTAAAAACAATATTGAAATAAATCAAGTAATATTTCAGTAAGGAAAATAGCGTTACAATATTCCAAAGTATTATTTCCGAAATCCAAGTAGCGATTCAATAAATCAAGTAATGTTTAGTAGTAGACCACAAGATTTAAGTAATGTAGACAAGAGAAACAAATTCACCAAGTCTAGATGAAAAAATTATATTATTGCTCTAAGCTCATGACACCGAACCTTAACACGTAATATAATCAAATCAGTAATCGCAATATATGCCCCAAGCAGGAAAAGGGATGCTGCCAAACATCCTACGTATTATTCAAATGTTAAGTGCGTCAATGGTTATCTAGAAACCACAACCCAAACGGGGATTATCAGTCCCGATAGATCTATCCACAACACTCACGTTTACTCAGCCGGTATTTAACGGTTCATGATAAAAAGGGGACTTAATGGCAAAGGGTACTTAGGCAATAATATGATCTGGAATAACATACAATTGAAAAACACTTGTGTCCAATAGTAAAACAAATAATGTGTTCAAAACTCACGGTTTCATATATAGGTAATCAATGATCTCAAATCATGTAGTAAGCAAGTAAAAGCTTTTGTAAAAATAGTCATGTAATGCTTATGTAGTAGAAAACAATGAGTTTACTTGGTAAAACAAGCATGTATTCTCACCCCGAAAACAGTTTATGAAAACTATTAAGAGAGAAAAAGTGGGGCTATGAACTCACCGAGAAGCAATAGAGTAGTAAGTACTGAAGTTAGATCAATAAACACAGAAGTTACACCAAGTACGTCTCACACCAAACGCTTCTAAGCACCACCTAAAAATAAAGGCGACTTAGTACGGTAAACCACAACTCACACAATGACAATACGCAAAAGATACAAGAGAATCATCGTGACATGGTATGGCAATTCCTACCCATTTAACCAAGTGAGATTTATCCAAACATCATTTTAGGACCTGAACTAACCAACCTTCAAGTATAAACCCACTTATACCACTTATTTACCCATTTTATAAAATCCGTTATACTCGTTAAACCGTTTAAAGCAATTTGACACTATACAATTCTGCACTTACGCCGACTTAATGGACTTGTATCTCAAAATCCGTAATAGGTATAAACGAACGGTTTTCGCCTCAATCAAGCTTAATGACCTTAGTTTACTGATGTTATCAACCAAACAATCCAATGTATCCAGAGCCAACGCGAAATGACCAATTTACCCCTAAGTACACAATCTGAGTTTTGGAAACAATTTCCCGCATCACCATTTTGATCATATCTCACAATCCGTAACTAGTTAGAATCCTATTCAAAAGCTCAAGTTTAAGTCTATCAATTATCTACAACTTTTAGTTTTAGAAAAACAGTACCTAGGTTCAAAATTTTTAAGATATATTTGTTTGAAAATTTGGGTATAATTTCTAGTTAGTTTTACCATTTTGGTCGTAACTCATTCATCCGGAATGGTTATGGCTTCATCCAAAGAACCACATGGTCCTTATATGTTGTACCCTTCACCAATGTAAAAATCCAGTAGCTTCTAAGCCAAATAAAATTCATTATAAGCCTAACTATCTGTATTACAAATTCTGGGTACACACTAAGTTCGTTTCTACGGTTTTGGTCGTATTTTGACAACCTGGAAGAGTTGGCGTTCCATCCAACTCGCCACTAGGACCTGAGATATTAACTTATTCATTAATGTAAAAAACTAGTAGGCTTTAAGCCAAAATTTCCCCATTAAAACACAAACTATTTGCAGGTCACCTATTTGGACTAGTTTTACTAATTTGGGCGTAACTTGATCATCCGTATAAGTTACCGCTCCATCCAAAGCACCGCATACATCTTGTGTGTTGCTCTACCCAACTAAGTCATAAAATCACAGACTTTAAGACAAATAGATTTCGACATAACACCATCAACCTGCTGTCCCAATTTATCTATCTCAACAACTTTCAATCAAACAACCCAACTAGTGTTTCTAACATCCTAACATCATTCTAATGCCATACCAATCATCACAAACAACTCAAAAAGACTAAAACCCATCAAACTCAAAAAACCCATATAAAAAATATCAAGTTCACCATAAAAATAAAATTAAGAAAAAGGGTTTAGGGCTTACTTAACAAAAATAGAGGAAATCAAAGAAAACAAACACCCTCTTAGGTGCGGCTTAGGGTCGAACCACAACAAGAACAAAACCCATATAAAAAGATACTCCAATAAATCAGCCCCTATCTTGAATAAATGATGTTCTTGAGGAGGTTTGGAGAGGTTATAACATATAAGCACTAACTAGCTTGAAAGCCTTAGAAGTATGGTGATTATTTACTAGTAAAAATTGATGATATTGAAACTAGTAATTTTTTTTATGGAATTGGTGTTGATGATGGTGAATAGGGGCTGAATCAAGGAGGAGAAGGAACAAGTGTGTATGTAAAATGAGATGAAAAATGAGGGTAAGTGTGAGAGGTGGTGAAGGCATGCAAAACCAAAGAGACACTTGTCTCTAGTTGTGTCATATTAAGACACATAATGTGTTGACTCACCACATGGACCCTAATCCATGTGGAACACGAAATTTGGTGATGAGAGGAAGGGTTTTATGGTTTATTTTGTAAAAATCTAGAATAAGTGGGTATTTTTAGGGCTAACGGGTAGAAACGTAAAATATTGTAAAATTTTAGGCGAAACCACGAAGCAAAAACTTATAAAATAAAAATGGTTCTACATCATACGGGATATTAATATGAAATAATAAATTACGAAGGGGACAAAGACGGATATTAAACAATAAGGACGGCTCAAGTTTAGATAGGAACAAGAAATTCACTAAATCGGGTAAAAAGATAAAACGCGTAAATTTACTCAAAAGTAAATATAGAATTGAAGTCGAGATTTATTACTAACCTTGAAAATACGGAATGTCACACAACATTCTACAGAGGTTTTGATTCTAAAACAATCGAAATGTTGAAAATTACTAATGCCTTATACTTAAAAAAGGTTTTCAAAGAAACACTTTACTTGTACAAATTTGTTAAAAAAATACCTTGACTTAACCGAATCATTATTATCTCCAAAACACGGACATCAGGAAGAAAAGTATTATCATGGTCAACGCCAATAACCTACTTAAGAATCATAAGGTCATTACTCTCCTAGTGGTCCTTTTTTGTTTCATAAGTCATCCTCAAGGTCGTGGTCATATGACGAAGCAACAAATGAGATGACACTGCAGGGGGTTTATTTCCTAGGGTAACTAATTATGTAACCCGACTCATCGGTTTAGAACACAATGTGGAATAGGACTGACTATGACACGCTAAAGATGTCATAAAAGTCTGCTAAGATTCTATCTCATCTATGCTTACTAGTCTAGAAATTTTCTCGAGGCATCCTATGATCCCAATAAATCCATGTTATATGATGTAACTATTAACACGTTGGCCAGGTGTCATAATACTTGCATCACATAGGCATGCCTTTATTGTCTTCGTATTCTAGGAGTGTTTCAAATAGCACATAGAATTCTTACGAAGCAACAAGCATACACATAGTTGCACACGTAGTTCCTATTATGCTGCTGTATAAGGGTACTTAGGTATAGTCTAGGTCAAACCACCTAGTTCTCTATAACCAATGAATCTGATACCAATCTATTACACCCCGTTCAAGGGGGAAACAAGAGGCGTGACGAAGATGATCACCATAACACATTGATATAAGATAGTAGAGGAATTACTAAATGAAAATAACATCACAACATGCCATGATGACTCCTGACACAAGCATAGACTTGTGTCATGGTTAGTCGCTACCACGACAATCATAGTCATAAGTCATAACAATCCCACAACACGGGACAAGTTTCACACAAATGTTCACAACAATACAAACTAATATTATCTAAAGAGTGTACTAATGAGACTCTAATTAAGGAAAAATATCCCCTGAGGGTTTTTCTATAGTCTCACTAAGCCATGTAACAAGCTCTAACTCCTTAAGCTTCATTATTGCTATCACCTAAAAATGGATACTCGAAAACGTCAACATAAATTTAGTTCGTAGGTTTAAGTAGTAAACCCATTTGCCGTGCATATAATACATGTAGGAAAAAAAGTGAGTAAGATATGCATATACGAGCACTTAATGAAATCACACAAGCGCAACAACTGAACCTCATAACATGAAATAACACACACTTGACCGAATTATATTCACCCTTGGTCAAGAAACACACATATACATAAGGGTGGGGGTGTCAACCGAAATATTACTATCAATACATCCTTCGACTCCAACCTGGAGTTAAACATTTGTGCATAATTGAATCACACATATTGAATCCATACAAGAAGACACATATTGCAATAAAACCGCACATCTTGTCTAAAAATATGAAAACATTATATCACAGCATAAAAGAATTCAAAAACTATGAGTATCATTTTCCCCTAAGGAAAAACATAAGTAAAAAGGGGCTACAAAATTCACCTTAGCAAGCGAAGCGTGGGTACAAGAGGATTACAAAAAAAAACCACGATCCTAAGGCAAGTCCCTCGAACGTATACTTTCTAAAACGTGACCTAAAGCAATTGAAAAGTAATTATTAAACCTTAATCGATATGCTCGGATGAAAAGAACGTTTACTAGTTAGCTCATTTGTCTAGAATCGTTACAAAGTGTCACTTTTACTATTACACATTAAAATTACGATTCTGTTATGAAAATGTGGTCACTTGTGACCGTTTTACCAAGTTCGTAAGTGTTTCTGGTCCAATCCTTTTCACATCTCAAAATAACAGGTCTTATATATGTCCTTAAATTTTTATAGATTTTATTACATGTTTTTACTCACTCAAATGGACTACACAAAAGTTTAAACCAGTTCTGGACTTGTCTACTCATCTTAATGACCATAAGATCTTAATTGTATAATTCTAGTTCTAGGTTTTTGGTGACATGAAGTTAACATAAAGAACTAATCCCAAATTCAAATTCAAGTCCTAACATGCATGCATGGGGTGAGTTATACTCAAAACAAGTCACAAGTATAGATCTAGAAATTAGTTAGTTTGACCTTCTGTGTAAAACCTAAAAATCTTAACAAATGTGAAATTACCAAAATACCCCTAATGCAAGAAAAATTCATAAAAGCACGAATAAAAAATTCTTTTAAATGTAAAATAATTATGAAAATACAATATTTAGCAATTATGAAAATAATTATGAAAATTTTTGTGAGGTTGAAATACTTTATGTTATACAAGGAAATTAATTAAAATTATTATAGGTATATATGCCGAATTTATATATGTATTTAATTAATTTATATATTACACAATTAATTAAATAAAATATGGATAAATATATAATAATTATGTAAATGATAAAATCTGAATTAATAATCTTTGAAAGCCCATAGGACTCGGCCAAAATTGTTGTGTATATCTTTTTTTCATTTTTCATTTGTAAATTCTTTCCATACCCTAAAAATGACCAAATAACTCATGAACCATTTTTATAACCTTAATAGAGTCTTAATATGTCTGAAACTTAGAAGTTTATTTATTCATATCTCCCTTAAAAATGTAAGTAAAAGAAAGTGTAAAAAGATGACTTTAAGGGCTTTTTGGTGCAAGATAGACACAAGTCGTCTTGCACCCGAAGTTTACCTAAAAAATCTTGATTAGATGTTGAAAGATGACTTAAGGACTGAGTTTATTGAATTCTTTTATGATGTTCTTTGATGGTTTTTTGTTGTTTTATTGTTGTAAGGGGTGATTAGGTAGTGACTAGTGAATTGTTCTTCCTTGAGATTACAAGATTTCTTGATTGTTTTGATTTGGTTGTTGCTTGTTGTTGCTCTTGGCCGGTTCAAAGAGAGAACAAGGAGATAATTTTGGTTAACTTGTGGATTTAAAATGAATAATAATAATGAGAGTGTGAAGTGATATGGGTGAGAGGGAGGGTGGGTGTAGATGATTGGTTGAATAGAGAGATGATTACATGTGTGTCATAAGCATGTGAATAATGTATCATTATGTCTTGTGTATATGTTGGCCGACCTAGAGGGTTAAAGGGGGGGGGGGGGGGTATACTTTTTTTTCTTTTTATGTTGTGTAATTTTTTGTAGTAATTGCTAGATAATGTTGTAAAATGTATAAGTTAAATGTAGAAGTGAAATTTGTAAGTGTAGGCTTAAGATGTAACTTTTAAATGAGAAATGTTCAAGTGAGTTAAACTAACTTTTCCAGGAGCCGTGACACTACATAAGGTGGCTTGAGGATACCGAGTCGTCTAACTAGAATCATAGGTCGAAGGTACGTTCATAACACGAGGGTGCTTAAGGATGCATTTATAGGATTAATTCAACGTTTTAGGAAAAACGTAAATACATATATTTTTATCACGGCTAACACAATTAAGGGGATTTAAAATGGCTAAACCACTTAACTCCTAGAATTTCTCGTTTATCTATGTTTTAGGAATCATACATGCACATAAGCTTAACTAGACGACAAATGTTGGGTTAATGATCAAAGTTGACCAACCCTATTTGGTGATGGATGTCACGTTTTAGATGTTGACAATAACTTGAAGAATTAAGAACATATTAATAATCAATTACGAACAACGCTTATTAAGTTTTCAACGATAGTATAATATAAAAATAATGATAAATTACAATCCAAAAATTAAAACTTAAAATTATGACATTAAACAAATTTCTATGATATCAATTTTGCAATCTTACAAAGATAAAAAAACTAACGATATTAAAAAAAATATATTTTTATAGCGTAAATACTAACAAAATATTATATAAGTGTAGATATATTTGTATATGTGTATATATTATTCGGGCGGGGCGGGTCAAGATGTTATATCCCTGCTCTCTGTCCCAAACCCTATTAAATTCCTCGTTTAAGCCCTAAGCCTACCCTGTAACCCGATAAGCATGCCTCGCCCCACTTAATTTAGTTCAAGTTTCAGATCTCCCCGTCGGATTTAGATTTTTTTCATCCCTAATTGTTGGACATTATAGGGAATGAAGGAAACTAATTAACTTTTTATTTGATCTCCTATCATTTTTCTATCCGTGTATTATGCTTGTATTCTTATTTCAACAGTTTTGAAAAGAGGATTTTTTTTTGAAATTATATTATCACAATTAAAAATTATCTTACTATTTGATCAATATAAAACACCAACCTATACTACATATAAAGAGAAAATATATTTGTTTAAAACATAAAAACTTAAAAAATCAGTAATGTTGTTAGACTAAAATACTCTTACTTATATAAGACAATGCGATCTATTAAATATCTAAATACTTAATTAAAATTCAATCCATTAATTTTTTCCACTCTCACTTACTCCACACCTGATATATACATAAAATAACTACAAATACAAATTGACGCTACCATAAATCATCGCTGTTATGCTCATGTAATCTTCAGTTATATATATATAGAAAAAACATGTTTGCTTAAAACCTAAAAACTTAAAAAGTGAGCAATGTTGTTGGACTAAAATACCCTTACTTATAAAAGTTAACACAATTTATTAAATATTTAAATACTTAATTATACAAGTTAAACCACTAACTTTATTCACTCTCACTTACACCACACCCATATATACAAAAAAAAATTGCACACACAAACTAAACAAGTATACACCGTCGCCGTTATGCACCGGTATTTGTCTAGTTTATCAAATAAATATAACTAAAGTCTGTCTACATGTCCTGCAAAGTGACATAACTCACTCAAGAATTCAGCAGGTCACAAGATAATTCAAAGTGATGTGACTACTAGTAACACTTTGTATATTGTAGGTACTAAAGCTATTAAGTTAACAAAGTTTCACTCCTATAAAAGTATAAATAGGAGTTCTATAGTTTAATCTTCGTATGTGTAGACAGATTGAGATATTTTTTTTTCAATAAAAGTCTATTTTCATATTTCTCTCTAATTTACACACACTAATATTTAATCTAGTGATCCTAGTTTTAACATTGTGGTATCAGAGCTAGTGATTATTTGGTTGGTGTTGTCATATCATCATCTCCGTTGATAAATTTTAAAATCTTCAATTTGAGCTTAATTCATAAAATTTTGATAGTGAATTTGATGAGGATACATATAGTGAGTGATTAAGTGTACTTTGGTTGTGATTGGATTGAGATTTGTGGACGAATTTGAGGTATTTGAGTTTCTGAAGGGACATAGTGCTTATTAGACTCGAATAGCTTAATTAGTGCTCATTTGCATTGAGTTCTGATGCTTTAGTGCTTAATTTTGCTTATTAGGTTGATATAAACGAATAAAATAAACTTTGAACACTTCGAAACGGATAATAAGTGAAAGTTTTCCACTTTTCATTACCGCTTTGTATAAAAAGGCATGATGCACTAACATACACTAATAGTCCTTGAATTCGTTGAGAAAACTTACAAGCATAATCTAGATTTTCATCTAAAGGTTTCAAAGCTATAGCCCATTCTAACAATTCTTGTAGTATTGCTACGTGCTCTTTAGTGACTTTCATGTAATCTTGATGCACTGCCCTATTGTTTTTAAAGTACACATTGATTGGTTCAGACTCAATACTGGGCAAGAACTTCTGAGCATTTCTTAATTACCTTGTTGGTATTCAAGTGTTAAGTGACTGTTTTTGACAAATCAATTTTCTCAACAACCTTATGAATAAATTAAGTTTTTAGAAACGGAGTGACATTTCCCGAAGTTGAAGTTTTTGCAAACATAGTCTTTTTAAAAGGCTAGATATTATTAACAAAGGAACCCAAAACAGGACCTTACAAATCAAACTTTACAAGAAAACCAAGAGGGCAAAACTGCCCCAAAACCAAAAACCAAAACAAAACTAAGACTACATGTATAGTTATAAAAATAAATCAAATGGCCTCGCCACCAAACTATTCCATTCCATCTTTAAATTCAAGCATATACGAGTAGATATCCATAACTTAGCCATACGCTGAATACTTGAGAAAATGTCTTTATTGTTTCAAAGTCTTCCCCCTTGTACCTTAATGATTCTTTTGTGGTTCGAAAAACTTTACTTGTAACTGTACTCTTAACTTCTCGTTTTTAGAAATTTGATCTTTAAGTTTTTGTTGCAAAGAGTCAATTTTAAGTTTGTTTTGAACCCGTGTCTGCTTGATCGAATCATAAAGATTTTTGTAAACTAACTTATGATCTTCTCTTTATTTTTTGAAAGACGAAACTTTAAAAGCTAATGACACGTTCTCATCATCAAGCAACTGAATCCTAGAATCAAGATTTTGTGTTTCACACGAAGTCACTTAAGTTTTTCCTTTCAATTTAGCTAACAGTTGCTTCAACTCGTTAACCACAATTGATTTTTCTTGTAACTGAGCTTTCAAATCATTTATCTCAAAAGATTTGTTGTTGATTTCTGTTATCAAAGAAGCATCATATATTTTCCAATATTCATCACAAATCATTATCTCTTTATTATGTTGAAAAGAAAGTTCAAGAGAAATGCAATATTCCTCAAGTTTTGCAAACCTTTTTGATAGCTCGTTAAATGACTTATTTGATTCTTGTTGATTTAAAAGCTCAATTTCAAGACTTTGACAACTTACACAATTATCAACTCTATTCAAATAACGTAGAAATGTACACATAACATCATACGATATATTTTTTTCTGATGAGATGTTATTTTATACACTTTTTCAGGGTCATTTAACCCCTTAAATCATGCATTTATGCCCAAAATAGGTACTTAATTGTTCCTTTTTAGGTATTTAGCATTTGGAAGGCATTGGGAGGAAATACACGTGACTTGGGCTCATTTAGAAAAGAAACAGACAAGACTATGGACCTACACCAACATCTCTCAAGATTATGTTCTCAGCGGTTGTGACGCCGTCACAACTCACCCCACGATGGTGTCATAAGAAATCACGACGGCGTCAGCTCGCACGACCCAACCCAAGATCTAGAATATTCTTCTTCACGACGGCATCACGATTAAAACGCGACGTCGTCGCAGCGATTTTTCTATATATACAAACCCGAAATTAATGTTTTAAGGGTGTAACTTTAGAGTAAAAAAGGGAGACGAACCCTAGTTCATTTGACAGCTTATTAGGACGATTTTAGGGCTTCAAAACCCTATTGTAACTCTTTCAATTCATGTTTTAATCAAGCAAGATTATCTTAATCATTCAATATGTCTTGTTGTTTGATTATTTATTGTTCTTGCTTTATCTTTAACATGCTTGGCTAAACTCCCTATTGTGTTCATTTATGATTGTATGAAACCTAGAATGTAGATCTTAGTGGTGTTGCTTCTTGTGATGAATATGCAGGTTAGGCTTTTTAAAACCAGCCTTTGTCCGTATCGTTGTTGATATGTCTAGGGAAACATGATTGTGTAGAAAGGATACCATCGGGTAACAGTCTTCATACTACCTTGCCCCTTATATGGTTGATCCACTTTTAATTTATTTCAAATGCATGTAATATACTCTTGGGGGCCTTGTAATAGTCTTCATACTACCTTACTTGTGCGTTGCCTCAACGGAATATTAAGTAGATGACAGGTTCATGTAATCTGTTCATGACTTAGGAAATAATTACATAGATCATCACAAGTGTGACAAAGCAACAACATTAGGAGAAGCAATCTAGGGAGTAATACATGATTAAATAAATAAAATCTTTTTATTATATTGTTATCACCATTAGCGTAGTTTATTATATAGTTTAATAGCTAAAACCAACCAAACCTCTCAAACATATGATTTACCCGCTTTTTATAAATTATAAAAACACAAAAATAATCTTTTCTTAATCCTTAGAATTCTGTTAGACCGTGATCAAGCCTTCCCAACCTATTCCCCTAGAGAACGATAACAACCCCCGAGTCTTGCATATACTACTACTACAACGGTTAGGTACTCTGCCTAGGGAGTTGTAAAACTTCTTATAGAAGTCCCTTACGACAACCACATCAAGTTTTTAGCGCCGCTGCTGGGGAATAGTTAGGTTTCGATCATAGTTTAACTTAGTTCTACTCGCTTGAATCCTTTCAAGTGAGAATTTAATTTCCGCATATTAGCTTTCTTGTAGTCTATCTTTTTCTTTGTGCCCTTTGTTCGTAACATTTGTAAATTTATAAATTATAATGAATAGGTATGGTTATTCTAGCGTAGGTAGGTTTGATGTATTCTTTCGTGATCAACTCTTGGTGTTCCAACAACATCAAGATGAATCTCTCTACGATTCATGGACTCGTTTCAAAGACGTAATCCGAAAGTCCCGAATCATGGCCTTAGTATATGGACCCTAACTGAAATCTTTCTTAAACATCTTGACTCGTTATCCCGCCATATCATCAATTTGACAGCAGAAGGGGATCTTAGGAAGTTTAGTGATATAGGAGCATGGTATGCCATAGAGGATTGTGCCCAATATGATAAAAATGTAGCAACCCAACAAGCGCTATTTCTGATGAAACAATAGCAAATCCAAATGCTCAAATAGTTGGGGATGATATAGTTAGGGTACAGGTACCTAGGTTACATGGCATGGTTAGGTTATGATGAGCATGTAGATAGACTAAGTACAATGGATAATGAGGTAGGAGTTACAAGCCCTGAGAGTACCATACAAACCCTACCGTCATTTAAGGAATACACACCGCCCGCGAATTACCTAAAAGAAGTAGAAAAGAATTTAGGAACCCCGATAGAGGTAAAACCTTTGAACGAAACAAAACTAGAGGAAGTAGGCTTGAATTGTAATCACAACGCTCCTTTTAGTTCTCAGGAAGTTCCTAGTTTTGATGGACCGGAGCCTTAACCTTTACTCAATAGTCCATCCTTAGATGTAAGTCTAGGAGACGTAATAGGCCCTGAACCACCTATCAAACCACATAGTCCGGATAGTTCTAGGATGAAGGTAGTAGATTATTTAACAAATTAAACATCGCCTTCACCTCATGTGGCAAATTCCCATCCTAAGGGTGTGTATAGTTATTATAACCAAGGTATAGATAACCCTAAGAGACATTATGGATTTAAACCGGGTTTATTAGGAAAAAGTGTATCCCTAGGTGTTGATATTTCAAATTGGGAGATGTTTGATGCTGATTGGGGATTAGAATCTAAGGGAGTTTCTCCTCTAGGAGAAGAACTTAGTTTATTTGATAGGCCAAATGAAGCAGAGAGAGGTAGAATTCTAGAAGCACACCGTTTAGAGTCTATTTTTCAACAACAAATTTCTCAACGTATGGTTCCTTCTCATCACGATGGTATGTACCGTTACTATCACGAATATGTGAATGGAATGGATGATGAAGGAGAAGTCACGTAAGGACGTGTGACTTCGAGTCTAGCTACAAGACTCGTAAATAAAGAAAAGCGCTTTTTGGGAGGCAACCCAATATTTACTTTTCCCGCATATTAGGAGTGTCTTGTGTTTTAATTCTTTATTGTTTGTTTTATTATGTTTGAATTATTTTGCAATTATGCTTTGTTTGTTTGTAACTTCGTCTTATTTGCAATCAAAGGTATTTTGCAACAAAATAAGTGTAGGGGAATTATCCGGTTTTTAGAACCAAATTCAAACATTTGAAATGAATTATTTAGATTAATTCGCGTCAGTTTTGGTCATATGATTGAATTGTTATTTCTCAGGTTTATATACAACATTTTGTACAAGAAAATAACATATAAGAATGAGTGCAGGAAATTTTTCATCAAAAAACAAAAATGAGTTTTCACAGAGTGTGGAGATGGCGTCACGATTTACACGCGACACCGTCACCACGACACTTGTGACGGGGTCAGGATATTCCTGACGGCGTCAAAAGCCCAATTACAAGAAAACTCAAAATTTTTAAGTATTTTTGAAAATAAAACTTGTACAACACTTAAGAAAGTTGTAATTATTTTATAAACCAGCAAAACCATGAGTTTAACAATTCTCTCATCCTATCTTTACTGCTTTATAGAGTCAACCCTAATTTCACACTATATATTATTATATCGCACATTTTATGCTTGGTGTAGTTGTCTTTGTTTTTGATTACAGGTTATATTTGATGAGAAGAAGCTTGGAAGTTCTTAGGAAGTTCATTGGATGATTCTTGGAGGATGATTTAACCAGTTATCACATGTTTCTTCTCTATTATTGAGCAAACCAGGGGAGTACTAGTTTCTTTTACTTGTTTTCTTTTCCCTTTATTCGTTCTTACGGGTACTTCTATAGAACATTGGAGACAATGTTCAACTTAAGTGTAGGGGGAAAATAAGCCTTAGAAACTATTCTTTCATTTTCCATTTGCTTTGTCCTTAAAATGATGAGTAATATATCGAAACAAAGCATAAAAAGGTAATTTTGACCCAAATTTAAACTTTTTTATTACACATACCGATGAAAACCGAGTATTAATAGCGTCTCATAGATAGGAATTTATATGACTAGCACAAAAACCCTCAAAATTCCACCCCAAAAATGAAAGGTTGGCTTTTAGATCTTTAGGAATTCGGGTATCTATTATTGATACCCAAGATAGTTTATACCTTTAGCTTTCTCGAGTTAAGGAGTGAGCAATCATGTGTATCTATTCCGTCGTTACGGATGTGTATATGTGGTTTTGTCGCCTTTTCTAGAGGATTGAGATCGGTTTAAATTATATGAGTGTACCGGTAATATATTAAATTCTAGAACTTGTTTTTGTGATACATCCCGAGACCGCATAGTAAGTATTAGGATTTGCTTGATAAGAGGCATTAGGATTAACCCATGTTTAAACATGTAATTGTTATGATGGTCACACCGATCATGTAACTATCCCACACCCTTGCCATGCACTCATTTTTAGTGCAGGATACCCCTAGTACAACCCTCCGAGCCTATCCTTTTTCACAGTTCTTGTAATTTTCTGGTTAAGCCAGACTATTATTAAAGAGCATTGTCACCCTTAAACCAATCGTTACACCCAAATCGCCTTAGCCTACCTTGTATGTACTCACCTTTAGTACATTATTGTGTTTTAACCCAAGTTAATTATTTGAATACACGGTTGCTAAGTCCTTATCCTTGTATATACAGTTTTGGGATGATTAGGATTCATGGTAGTATTTATTTCGCGGAAGAATAGGGAAGAAAAGTTAAGTCAATACCCCTATACGTTTGTTAGATGATCTCCATGTTATTTTGATCTACCTTAAATCGGGTCTTTAGATAGACTGTAAATATCGAGCATGGAAAAGCTCAAGTGTACGGGTACGTGTTATAAACCCCATGTTATGATGTATTATGTTATTCAAAAAAAGAGAGAGAAAAGAAAAAGAAAGAGATTGATGTAGAGTTGTGTAGAGTCTGATTATCTTCGTCCGAGTCTTGGCTTAGCAACCAAACCAGCGTGTATTTGTATAAATAATTAGCTAACCCTTCCACTCTAAATTCACCTAAAGCCACCCAAATATATCCCATCCGTTCTGTTTCCATTATATGTTATCTTACACCTACACCCCACAACCCTTTAAAAGACCTCTTAGATAGTAATGAATAATGCTTGCGCCTAGCGGTGAAGGTTTCATCCTTTACCAAGCCTATGGTAATTTATATGCTATGAAATGTAATGAGTGTTGATTTTCCGTTTCCCCCATTATGTTATAATTCATTATACAACCGAGAGAAAGAGAGAATCCCAAAAACTTATGTGAGGTGCTAGTATATAGTTTCTGTGCTTTTACTTACGAGGTCTAGAAGGTTGTGTTGTAAAATACTTTTAAAGAGCAGGTTAAATGACCCTAATACTGCTATTGAATAGGTAGAAAAGCCCATTTACTTGAGGACAAGCAAATCCCAAGTGTAGGGGTATTTGATGAGGTGTCATTTTATACACTTTTTCGGGGTCATTTAACCCTTTAAATCGTGCATTTATGCCCAAAATAGGTACTTAATCGTTCCTTTTCAGGTATTTAGCATTTGGAAGGCATTTGGAGGAAATAAATGTGACTTGGGCTTATTTGGAGAAGAAACTGACCAGACTACGGACCTACACCAACATCTCTCAAGATTATGTTCTCAGCGGCTGGAGACGGCGTCACAAGATACACGTGACGTCGTCACAACTCACCCCACGATGGTGTCACAAGAAATCACGACGGCGTCAGCTCGCATGACCCAGCCCAAGATATAGAATATTCTTCTTCACGACGGCGTCACGATTAAAACGCGACGCCATTGCAATGATTTTTCTATATATACAAACCCAAAATTAAGGTTTTAAGGGTGTAACTTTATAGTAAAAAAGGAAGACGAACCCTAGTTCGTTTGGCAGCTTATTAGGACGATTTTAGGGCTTCAAAACCCTATTGTAACTCCTTCAATTCATGTTTTAATCAAGTAAGATTATCTTAATCATTCAATATGTCTTGTTGTTTGATTATTTATTGTTCTTGCTTTATCTTTAACATGCTTGGCAAAACTCCCTATTGTGTTCATTTATGATTGTATGAAACCTAGAATGTAGATCTTAGTGGTGTTGCTTCTTGTGATGAATATGCATGTTAGGCTTTAGAAAACCAGCTTTTGTCTGTATCGCTATTGATATGTCTAGGGAAACATGATTGTGTAGAAAGGATATCATCGGGTAACAGTCTTTATACTACCTTGCCCCTTATATGGTTGATCCACTTTTAATATATTTCAAATGCATTTAATATACTCTTGGGGGCCTTGTAATAGTCTTCATACTACCTTACTTGTGCGTTGCCTCAACAGAATATTAAGTAGATGGCAGGTTCGTGTAATCTGTTCATGACTTAGGAAATAATTACATAGATCATCACAAGTGTGACAAAGCAACAACACTAGGAGAAACAATCTAGGGAATAATACATGATTAAATGAATACAATCTTTTTATTATATTGTTATCACCATTAGCGTAGTTTATTATTTAGTTTAATAGCTAAAACCAACTAAACCTCTCAAACATATGATTTACCTGTTTTCTATAAAATATAAAAACACAAAAATAATCTTCTCTCAATCCCTAGAATCCTGTTAGACCGTGATCAAGCCTTCCCAACCTATTCCCCTAGAGAACGATAACAACCCCCGAGTCTTGCCTATACTACTACTACAACGGTTAGGTACTCTGCCTAGAGAGTTGTAAAACTTCTTGTAGAAGTCCCTTACGACAACCGCATCATCTTCCAAGAGTCGATCATTGTTGATTAAAAGTTTTTTCTATTCAATCTCAAAATATTTCTTTTCCACAGAACATTGGTCGACCTCGTTTCCCATTTGTTTGAAAATAGATTTTATTTCATTAACCTCTTTGTAAAGACCCATTTCAAAAAGTTTGAAAGATTCTCTAAGGTTTTTGACAAATGGTATGACTTCTTCTTCGTAAGCATCTTTAATGTGATCCATTCCTAAATTTCCCCAATTAGTAACAGTTACAACAGTTTTGTCTTTGATGTACTCATCAAACTTGTCAAGATGATTTTTAACATTTTAAAGTGAATCTTTGACCATACTGGTTGTTGAAATTTTTTTAGGAAAAACTTTTAGAGGTGTTGGTTTTTCAACTGACACTAGTGGAATTGGTTTTGAAACACATGACCAATAGACTTGTTCTGCAGACAGCTATGTTTGTGGAACAAAATACTAATAGAGTTTATTCAGTTTTGCATAATCGAACGATTTATCATCATGTTCTGTTTGTTTTTCTTGCATTTTTAACCGAATCTCTTCAGCAAGTATAAGTGTTTCTTCAGAATCATACACAGAAATTGGATCACGTCTTTTAACTAAGACATTGGCATTATACAACACGGGTTGTTTCCGTAGAGCTTTACAAAGATACAAAGGATTTTGATAACCAAGAGCTGTTTTGTGAGCATCATTATAAAAATCTTGAGGTTTGGTTAACATATGCATTGTTTGAACAATTTGACCCGTTTTGTAAACAATATTTTGAAGTTTTTTCTTGTCCTTTTCCAAAACCAAAATTTCTTCAATGTACTTATCTTGTTTTTTAGATGACTCCTTTTTCAAAGTTTCGAAGTTGGTTTTCAGAGAAGAATGCATTTTAGATAGAATATCAAATTGTTGTTTTAACGTAATGACTTGTTTTTCAAAAACTTATACTTTTTGATTACGATTAACAATTATTCCTCGCATTTGAGAATCTAAATGTTCTTCTCGTTATGTGAAAATATGTTTAGATTTTGTCTTTCTTCTAAAATTTTGACATTTTCTTTGTATCTTTCAAGCTCATTTATAACACCCCGTGTTTTAGGGTCATTTACGACGTCAATAAATTCACTATTTATTTTTAGTATTGTACGCATTTTCTTTTAAATCGTAATCGTTAAGTTAAATCGCGTAAGCTAAAAATTA